>SKCR01035219.1:0-161686 GCA_019454045.1 Zanthoxylum bungeanum
TAATTAAAATTATGATATCACTATTTTCTTACTATCTAATAATATATTAGTAACAATAAAATGATTAATTATAAAATAATAATTTTATAATAAATTATTATTAATTAAATATAACATTATTAATTTTTACTTAATATTTAGTATATAAATTTATTGATATTTCTACTGAATAATTTTTACTTTTTTCATTTTCAAGATTATTAATTTAAAAATGATGCACAACACATTCTTTAATTTTGAAAATAAATTTAAAAATAATATTTTCATTCTCGTTTTTATTTCATAAAAACACCAATTGAAAAATAATACGGAACGGGTCTTAAATTTATGCTCATTTGGGCATGGTTTATATGAGACATTTATTAGCGTCGAATATTTTCGACGTAAATTTTCGATTCTAATATGTGAACAAGAAAGACTATTAACTTCGAAACTATATTTTCGACGTTAAAATTGAGATTTTTCGACGCTAAAGCACGTATTTGACGACAAATATTTTTGACGCCAAATAATTTTTTACTCAATAAAAAATTTATTTATTTTTACCTTTAGCGTCGAAAGTTTCGATGCTAAATGTATTTTTAAAATAAAAAATGAAAGTTTATTTTATTATCTTTAGCGTCAAATATGTTGATGCTAAAGGTGAAATAATATTAAAAAATAAATAATCATTTTATTACTTTTAGTGTCGAATGCTTCGACGCTAAGGGGAAATAATATTGAAAAATAAATTATTATTTTATACCTTTTGGGTCGAAACATTCGATGCTAAATATTTACAGATTTTTTTTTGAAAAATATTATTATAATAAAAATAATTTTACTGAAGAATAGTAAAATTATTTTTATTCTAATAATTATTTTTGTTCTTATAAATTTTAAAATAAATTAAAATTAAAATATAAAAATAAATTAAATTTTATTAAATAAAAATAAATACATAGTCTATTAACAATCATTGTTGTTATGAATGTTTTTACAAATGAAAATAACAATCATTGTTGTTGTGATGGAGGGACGGTCGAGACTAATGCAGACTGGCCGAGTGAGGCCTCCAGCATCTGCCTGAAAGTCCTCATCTGCTGGTCAAACTCCTGCATCTTCTTCAGGTTGTCCTCCTTGACCTGCTGTAGCTTCTTCTAGGTCTTCTTCAGCTCTTATTTGGTATTTTCAAACTATTCCTTAGTGATGTCTAGCTATTATTGAAGGCACAACTGAGTATAAGAAGAAACAGTAGTCCGTCCAGACGATGTCGGCTTCTTACAAGTGCCAAGGCCGACGTTGTACGCTGTCTGGTCCTTGAAAACCAATTGTGACAACTCCTCATCTGGTAGAGAGTCGGACTCTGTCTCCTGAGCCTGTCGCTAGACCTCTACCATTTCGTTCTGTTTAAAAAAAAATTGAAGTTAATGTTCGAACTTGAAAAGAAACAAAAATTAAATTTATTTTAAATAATAAAACTTACGTAGCAGCGTTTGACTTCTTCATTGATCAATTTCTTCTTCTCACTGAAGTGCGTCACTCTAAAAAACTTCGGAAATGGCTGCACATCACCCATGCTACTTTATAAAAAAGCATAAAGTGGTTGTTAGTGTTAGTAAAATTAATGAAATGTTAAAAAATAGTTTAGGGTATATTTACATCAGAATGTTCGGCATGGTGTTGGGAAAATGGCTTGGACCTTCCACGATGGTTGAAACGCAGATGACTGCGATTCTTTGCGTTTGCTTGACATTTATTTTACATTTAACAACATTGTCAGTAATAAAAACAAAAAGAATTATCAGTTTCATATTATTTTAAAAGTTACCTCGTGTTTCTCGCTCGACTAGAGCTCACACAAAAATATCCAGTCCTGCTTCCCTACACAACAAGGCTTGTGCTGTGGAGCCTTTGAAGCCTCATGTTTGTCGAATATCGATTTCAGGAATTTTGTCCTAAAATCTTTAATATCCCGAAGTTTTTTTCGAAATAGTTCTGGAAGGTTCCGAATTAAAATTAGTTTTGGTGGATGATAATTTTTGAAAATAAGGGATTATGTATTGGAAAATAGGTTGGAACGTTGTGAAGTGAAGCTTCGTCGCGTTGGGAAACGCGTAGTTCCGAGAACCGGTTACGCAATTCCCGTTTATATTGTTCTACGTATAAAAGTTTGTTGTTTCGACTATAAAAATAGAAAATGAACTCTGATTGAGTAGATTCTTGAACCATTAGAATCATTTTTCTGAGACGAACAACTTTCGTGTTGAACACCTTTCGAAAATTGCATAAGAAGAGCTTCCAAAATATAAATTTTCGAGAAAGCCCCATGGTAGGGACCTAACAACAATTTTACGGGGGTCGAAATATAATTTTTGGAAATCTTTTTTTATATATACCCTAAGGATTTCAAAATTTACAAAATGGACAAAAGAACTTAAGACCCTTCACCCGACCCCCACCCTCAAAAAATCGCTCCCACTGGTTTCTTGCCACCGTTGGCCGGAGGACGGTACTGGCCGGTGTATCGGACCATCCCCTGTTTATTGGTGGCCGTTGGCCGACCACATGACGTCGAAATCCGGTGAATTGACGTGAAAAATACGTATGAAGTGGTTTTACCGATCCCGACTCATCGCTTCGTTTCATGGTCCAAGGAACCCGCCAAATCGAAGCTCTCAGAGAGTACTACAAGGTTGTGTTGTTGGTTTTACGGAATGACGCTTGGTTTAGCGCGAATCAAGAGAGGAAGATTTTGATGAACATTGATAGATTTTCCCGAGTGCTCCGATTCGAATTCCGTCGATTCCAACACATTCGTGGGATCGTTTTGAGTTCATATATGCCCTCGAAATCTCGGTAAGACCGCCCGGTAAAAACTCGCTAATTTCAAGTGTGTCGTTAAATGTTCGGATGTTTCCAGTAGCTTCGTAGAGTAGCATAATGACATAAACTGATTTTTTTGAGCATGAGTATATTGAATATGTGTATTTGGTAGAATCCGAGTGAAAACATAATGAATTGGATCGATCCGATAGATTCTGTAAGTTTCCGGTTAAAAAGGATTTTCTCTGTATTGATGTGTTTTTGATCGTAATGATATATATGAGATATATATGATGATACAATAATGTTTAGACAAATCCAAGCAGGTTCGAAGGGTTCGAGACTCTTCTGCAGCATCTGCAGAAACTTTTTCGGAAAATTTTCCAAAAACACGTAAACCGAAGATTTAAGTTAATTAGTGGCTTGAATTAGTTTGTAATGATGTTTTAAGATTAATGGAACTGAAATCATTTGGATCGGACTTGATCTGGTTTTCCAGGAAAGATCCGAAATTTTTTCTTAGTTAAGTCAAGAATTTTATAAAGTTGCGATTCTGATGGCGTTTCACGATTTATTTTGACAAATTTGACTAGGACCTGGAGCGCTCGCGAAGCAAGGTAAGTAACCCATGTGAAAAGTACTTGAATGGTTGATTTGTGTTTAAATATATATAGAGATAACTGAAATGTTTAGGTTATAACAATGATAGTTGAGAAGTGGTTTTGAGAACAAAGTTCGAGATTATGTGTAGTTAAGTTAATCGACCACTACAGGTATGGATGTTTATGTTATTGCTATGATTTGAAGTAAGATGTTTGATGAGGTGAATATCTATATGTGTGTATTCATGTGCGTCAGTGTATGAACCTGTAATGGTAGGTGTAAGTATATGTGAATGAATATGTACACGTATTCGTATATGTATATGATGGTAAGATAAATATAATTTGAGTATATAAGATCGGTAAATGGAATAAGTTATGGTTTCTGAATTGTAGAAGCATGTGTATGTGTACGGTATTTGGATAAGTTCATTATTAACTAATATATGCGATTTGTTTGTATGGTATTTGGGTGATTAAATGTGATGAAAAATTGATATAAGCTAGGCTTTTCCTAAATGGTTAAGGTACGTGAGGGAAATGATACAAAATATGAATGTATATGTCTAATCTGGTACGTTTTTATGCCAGGAATATTTTCCGAAAAAAATTCTGGAAACCGAATATGTTTGATCGATAAGAAAAAGACATGAGAATTGTTATATGGTATGGTATCTGAAATTTGAAGTGAGGTGTATATTCATATGTTTAAGATATATGTATATATATGAGTATTTGGATGATGACTTAGAGTGTTTGTCATGTATGTGCTTGTGTGTGAGAAATTATGCGATGAGTTTATGTTATGTGTTATGTGCGCATGTTTGTATGTTTAATTGGTTGATGATTTCATGGTGTAGTATCCGAGCTGGTTAGGAATCCGTTCGGACAATATTCATCTCATACTTATTCTAAAATAGGTAATGAGTCCCATACGAGCATTGTTTGTGTAAGCCAATGTATATGTATGTGTTGTTTGGGTTGTGTTGTTGATGGATTGACTGTTATGTATGCTTCATTGTCAGTTGTACGATGATTGTATGTATGTCTGAGTGTATGTGTGTGCATGATAGATTATGTGACATGTATGAACTGTGTATGTTTACGTGAAATGAATGAATGACTTGAAAACCGGTGTGAGTATAAGAAGTTACAAAACGTGTTTACTAAATCGTTTTTGATATGTACGTATATGTGTAAGAATTTTGAAATTGTATTTACTTGAATATAAGATAAGTGAGTTATGATATGTCTGAATATATATGAATCACGAATGTTAAGTTATTCTAAGGCTATCGGAATTGAAGAAAGACTGTTTCGAATTAAAGAAAGTTTGTTTTGAATTGAAGAAGGTTTATTTGACTTACCGATTTGATAATATTTCAAAGATGTTTATTCGTGATAAAAGTATAAATATATGACTGCATGTTTCACGTGATTGAAGTGGATTTGATGTTAAATGATGTACTCTATGATGTTCGAATTCTTGCCTTGTGAGATTTGGATGTTTGGCTATTAGATTGACACATATATAACTACGTAAATATGAGGATTTGGCATGTGTCTAATAAAGGATAATATAAAGTTGATAAATCTGAACTTGTAATAACTTAGTAATTCTGAAAAACTTATTATGTGTTTGATTTTTATGTTTTGTTTATAGTACGAGCATGGTTACTTATTGAGTTTTTATAACTCACACCAAACCAGTTTGCTAGTTTTGTAGGTTTGCTTCTAGACTGGTCAATCACTTTAGCTTTGAAAGTCATGCTCGGGATGCCGGATCACCCAAGTTAGAGTCACTATCGCAAGTGTCATTGGATAAGTCTTAGAAGTTTAGGATCTTTAGTTATTATGTTGTTTGTCGTGCTGAGCACGCTGTTTTGTATTGATAAGTTAAAATTTTGATTTGCATTAATGTTGTGGGCACAGAGCCCTTGAGTGTTGACTGATGTTGTGGGCACAGAGCCATTGAGTGTTGATTTTGATCTTGATATGTTTTGAGTGGACCTGAGGTCCTTTTGTATGTTTGATGTCTTCTTTAGGTTTCATTTTTTACTGGACTGTGATCCAGGTTGTCCAGTTTTATGATACATCATGTCCGATTTTCTATAAATTTAGAGGCTTATGGAGATGGGTTAATCCCGTCTCTTTCCGGTAGCATCTTGCTTTTGGCGGGGTGTTATAAAATTCGTGTAACTCTTCCCCATGTGGTGGTCGAGATACTTCAGGACGTTCGGTTTGTTCAGGTCTACGTCAAACCACTATTACATGATAGCAACCAATTAGAAATTAATTATAAAATAATAATTTAAAGAAAATAAAAATAAAGAAACTCAATATTGTAAGTTTACTCACAAGTAGCGTGAGGAGGAGCTGGTTGATTTTCGTCTCCCACATGATCTTTCTCTAAGAAACATATTTTTTGGGAGTTTCAAACCAAGCAGCAACACCTATGGCATTGGTAAAGAATGAAGTATGTTGCCTGATCTGTCTTTCTCTATCCTCTGATATCTCTATCCGGATGAGGGCGTGGGCCTTGACATTCTTAACCAATGCCAGACCACGGCTGCGTCTTCGAGGCTTCGCTGTAATCGAGTCACCTGTGCTAGCAAGATCAGCCTGTATCCTTGCAGATGTAAATGAAGTCGAATAAGGGCGTTTGCGAGAACTCGGTGCCATTTGTAAAATAAGAACTTTCACCGCAACTATCAAATTTTTATTTTACAGTTAGAATTTCCATATAATCAAATGACAGATAAATTATAGCAGTACAGAGCAGGTATGCAACAACAACAGTGTTGCAACAACAACAGCCTATTGTAAATAGTCAAGTCCAGTGAGCCTAAAAAAAGATTTAGATGATGCCTCTAAAACAGATAACCAATAAGCAGAGTGAATCGAAAAAGGAAAAAGGTTAAAAAAGATGAAAAACAAAATGAGAAAATGTGTAGATTTCCTGAAACACATAAATGATATATGATCACCCTTCTACCATAAAGTTAACATGCAATTTATAATATGAACTTCTGCAATCAGAGCCCGTTATACATCTGATGAAAACTTTCATATCCTAGATTAATAATGTTCACACAAAGACAATAGATGTTACTCTGGAAATGACTGACAAATGGCAACTTTTCATCATTCCTCACACTTCATTAGTTCTAAACTGGCAAAATCAATAGATGTTACTTTGTAAATGACTGGCAAACATTATGATAGTGACACCAAATTTAAAAAGAGCGTGTTAATGGTGATTTTCGGTCCCATGAAGATTTGAAATATGAAGAAAGGTATTAAGGGGATTTCACTTACCAAGATGGGGGGCCCATAGTCCTTACGAGGATGAGGATCCAGACCCAAGGCCCAAATTCAGCCACATTTGAAGACTGACCTGAGGGTGCCAGTTTTGGCTTTGAAGTACACTGAGAAGGGGACCCGGGGAGAGCCAGCCGAGGCACAATCACATACACACGAGAATGATGATCAGTGGAAGATACAAGCTAGAAGAAAATTATAACAGTTCAGATTTTGATCATGGGAAGCTATTTCTCAATGTTTCTACATTCCCATAACTAATGCGACCAAAGAGGAGCTTAATGTTAGCTTGGCCCTTTTTGAAGAGCAAGTGAGGGAAGTGAAGACGTTTCTACCGACCCGACCTGGTAGCAGATGCGAGGAAGGACACCACTTGACTCGATGTACCGACCCAAGGACGTAGGTCAGATTTGCAGCATTATGCTCTTAGACGGATGATGTAAGCCTTAAATGAAATTTTAAGCATCCCAACAGCTGATTGGACGGAGTAGCGCTTCAGGCTTATCCAGTAGGAGTGGTTGGGATCCAGGCTCGTATATGGGTAGAGCGTGTAGTAGTTACCTAAAGAGGGTGAGTTAATGAGGTTCAGAGGGCAGAGAATAACTGTGTCAGGTGGCGAAACTATAATTTGCAGGGTGATTGGGAAAGAGAGCCTACGTAATGATAACTTGGTAACGTGGCTAACGTCACGAGTTGGCAAAATAGTGGGTTTAGGCGTATTATATAAAGGGGTTGAGAACTCATTGTAATTGGTTGGTTAATTTGATTCTGAGCATTCTTATAACTTATAAAAGAGAGAAAAAAAGCTTAAGTGAGAGAGAAAGAGCAGGTCGGTCTGACCTGAGCTCATAATAAAAGATTTTGCTTCTTTTGCATCCGTGGACTTAGGTTGGATCCATTCCACCGAACCATGTTAAATCCTTTGTTCTTATCTGTGTTTTTTTTATTTGTCTGCCAAGTTTGCTTTGGTTCCTAACTTACCAAACTAATTCTCTGCTTGTGGGAGGTTTGTTCGAGGAATGGTTTTTCCTGATTCGCCATTGGAATGAAAAATAACCGTCAACAGTTACCATCGTCTGTGGAGAACCAGTACGAAATGTGGCAAACACACTAAGACAATGGCAGGAGATGGAAACCATAGAACTTCAGAGGCTTCCACGACGGAGTGGATGGAGAAAATGGAAGAAACCCTGCAAAAAGAGAGAGAAGATGCTCGAAGGGAAAGGGAAACGAACCAAACCTTCATGAAGGCTATGTTGGAGAAGATTGAGAAGTTAGAGAAAAATACATGAGAGAGAGAGGAAGAAGGTCCTAACGGATGGAGATAGGAGATAGCAAGGGGAAAATGGATCACCGGAGTAGACATAGATCACAGAAATAGGAAGAAGAACACCCAGAGAATGAAATCTGTGGTCTTCGCCAACGTCATACCAACCAGGGAGCCGTGGGAAGAAGAAGAAGGCAGAAAAACCCTAGAATCGTCCAACAACAGCCCGTATTTCGAGGAGAGTGATCAGGTACGATTCCTGGAATAGAGGTGCGAGGTACCAAGTTATGGAAGGTACCACGTTCACGGTGGAGGGTGTGAGGAGGCCTTTGGGCGCAAGCATAATAACTCCGAGAGCCAAATGAGGAGTTGGTTCTAGAAGGAGATGAAAAAGTCAGAGGAAAACATGATAGGGGGAACACGAAAAGACCAAGATGTGGAGACAACATCCCCTTTCACGAAGGAAGTGTTGACAATGGAGTTTCCATAGAGATTTTCCATGCACACGATGAATATTTACAAGGGCAATAAGGACCCCAAGTCCCACATCAAGAAGTTTGTCTTGTTGATGGAGATTCACAGAATGGTATGGGAGGCCATCTGTAAGGTATTCCTATTGACTCTGGGAGGACCAGTCAGCTTATGGTTCATGAACTTGATCCCGAGAAGTGTCAGCAGTTTTTCCCAACCGAAGAAGTCTTTTATATGCCATTTCAAAGGGGTATACGTACCAAGGAAGACAGTTGTGGTCGTTGAGGTTGATGAAGTAGGGAGACGATCAGTCTTTGAAAAAATTTGTCGATATGTACCACGACCTAGTACTAGAGGTCGTAGCGTATGAGTCCCCTGGGTCACTAGAAATTTTTAAAGGAGTCCTCAAGTTCGGGTGGTTATGGTCCCACCTGAGGATCTAGGAGATACCGAACTGTGCCGCGGCCTTGGAGCAAACGAGGAAGTTTGTGTTAATGGAGGAAGTGGAGAAGATCGCCCGAGGGGGGGTTGTTCAAAAATCGAGAGCACCCGGGCCAGAAAATCAGCAGGATATGGGAAGATACATGAGGAGACAGGTCCCGAGGTAAAAGAAGTTTCGGTCGATGCCTTAGAATAATCCAATTTAGGAGAGAAGGCCACATGTCCAGGTCACACATGTCGTCGGAGGGACAATGTACACCCCCCTGAACAGACCACTGTCTCAGATAGCTCGAGAAATCCAGGATAAAGGCCTATTGATGGAGCCCGACCCGAGAAAGTTTTCGATTGATAAGAGAGACAACATGGCTTATTGTGTGCACCATAATATGAGGGGACATACCACATAAAGATGTATAGACCTGCATGAGCAGATGAAAGACTTGGTTAGGAACGACTATCTGAATGGGAGAGCAGCGCCGATAGCGAAAATCTTCAGAAAGTAGTGGAAGAGCCAATATGCTAGGTGTACTCAATCAGTTTCCATAGTGCCTCATGCTTACTATGCTCATTTAGTCGCTTTTTGGGCTCGTTATAATATGGAGGGTGAAACATATATGATTGAGTTGTTGAATGAAATGCAATTTCAGAAGTTGGAGATTGATGGGTTTCTCTCAACCCTTGATGCTAATGTTGAACAAGTTCCTCGAGAAATTGTGGCTGTTGTCCAACCTGTCAGTGTTCTGGTTCTCCAAATAGTGGTTCAAAGGACATTGTTAAGAATTGTTCAGAGATACGAAAGAAATATTTTCAATAGAGCCTCTATTAGAATGACCCTCAAAATATACGAAGGAAATTTTTTCAATAGAGCCTTTCTTAGAATGAGCCTCAAAGAGGTGGTAGATGAGTAGTAGATCCCTTGAATATGAATAAGATTTTCCCTTTCTTAAATATAAACTTGTTCATCTATGCTTGTTTATTATTTGAGTGGGAAATGAATTTTTAATATTATTGTGAGATACTCGTGATTCAGAACACATGAATGGATGCAAGGCATGTGGGAAAAGCGTACACCCCCATGGCACGCCAATCCTTGATGTCATTATCAAACCTCCGGGCTGGAATGTTAACACCTAATGACTTACATATCTGAGGAATGTTATAACATGAAGGCCTGCGTGGCATTTTGCATTTCGGGTATCCATAGCACATTCGACGAATGAGTTAGCGTGGCGTTTGGTGCCTCAATGTAATCATAGCACATATGGATAGTGAATGGCTCGGTACTATGGTACCTCTGGGTTTACATACCGTGGGTGTAACAACCCGACTTTTGTGGTACAATTACAAAACTTATTCGTGTGTTGCATGACATCTTTAAGCATTCAAACATGAATCATTAGCACATTATTACTTATATAAGTTATTTTAGAAACTCAAAGTGAATACTTTTCAGCTTCGTTGTGCATTTAAATTTTAACGCGATCCGGATAACCTTCATTATTTTAGCCGTAACATTTTCATACGATGTCCGATTTCAGTAAACTTTATATCGTCGGAAAGCTTAGACCAAGACCTAAAAATTTTTATGTTGATCAGTTTTCCAAATTCAGAACAGAATCAAGTCAAAATTTCATGTTGCTCTCAGATGAACAGTGAAAAATGGATTACCCTTAAATTGTGACACATGGCTTAATTAAAGCCACTTTTTTAGCAATAAAAAATCATCCCCATGTATAAAAACCATTGAATATTCATCTCATATCTCTCTGCAAGCTCAAGAAACGAAATTTGCTCTCCCTTAAACTCAAAGAAACGATCCATTTTCATCCTCTCACATGCAAAATTTTGGAGGAATAATGATGGTTCCAAGCTCAAACTCACTCATGTAAGCTTATTTTTCTTTCCCTTTTTTATTTTTTCGGATTTGAGCATGAAATGAAAACCCTCAATTTACACCTAGTGAATCCTAGGACTTCATTTTAGCATTTTGGGTTCAATAGAGTTGTTGGAATGTATGTTTGAACACTTCATGATGATTTAGATATGGATTAAGCTTTGTTTTCAAAATGCCCAAAATTTTCCCCTAAGAATGAAGGGCTGACCGAATTCTTTAATTAAAAAATGGGGATTGCCTTGTGTTTTTGGTTAATGATTGATGATGATTCTTGATTTTGATGATGATGTGATAATGGTTTATCTTGAATTGAGCAGAAGTTTCAAAAGTTCCAAAGAAATCCCTTTAGCTGAAATTACATAGAAGTGTAGAATGGCATATTTTTGTACTTTAAATGGCAAAAAAAGAGTTTAAAATGATTCTTGACTTGTGTGGTTTTTTGTTGAAAAAAAATCAACTTGATATTTTTATAGATATGGCCGAATGTAGACTTGTGTAGTAGAGAGTTGTTTTTGTTGATTTTAGTAATGGTTAGTTTTGGTTATGTTTTTGATTTCATGATGTTAAATGATGATGAGATCATATACTTGGTGAAGTTAAGTATGGGTTTGTGTAGAGTGGTGTTAAAAAGTTTCAAATGGTAAAAGAAATGCATCATTGGCCGAATTAATAAGTGAATGTGGGAGGTGAGTTTGTTTGTTTTAAGGATAAATGGTGATGGATGATGCCCTGGCCGAATCTTGTGTGTGTATGTTGTTTTATGTTGGACAATTATGACCCATAACATCACTATTTGTACAGATCATGGTGTTGTTGTACAAATTAACTATGTGACAAAGGAAATTGCCCTTTTATCATTTGTAATTAGATTACCAAGATGTATAAATGATAAAAGGTCCATATGATTAGTTCCGGATTGAGATGATATGAGACAGTATCAATCCACGAAGGTTTAATCATTAAATATCCATATTCAGAGTATTATCGAGATTGGAAATCGATAATGCGTAAAAGACTAGTATTACACTTGTGCGCGTTGTGGGAGCATAACGGCATAATTCTCATATATTTGGGTATATGATACTCATGCAAGTGTAATAAGAGGTTGTGTTTACCGATGGTACGGGAACAGCTTCGCTCTGGATAGACCCCTCGGAATTCCATTGGTAGTATGACTATGTGTCTATGGAAGTCCGAATCGGGGTAGGCGTATTTGGTCTTAACTTGAGACTTGCACCACTAATACTTGCGACAATCAATATACTTTGGTTTTGGTCGTCCAGGGCTTTAACAGGTTCTGTGTACGCCTCTTCTGGGTATATTGAGAATCGTAGTGTATTGGGTGTGATGTCGAGATGGAAGTATCACTCCAGTCATAGTGGAGATGATGATCACGTAGGATACGGAACTGGTGCTCTTATATGCTGCAGCTATCGGGATATTATGACTAGGTCATGTTTATCCGATTATAGAGACGAGTTACCAGAGATCCGATATGTGCTTCGTACGGGGCAGACACAATTCCAGCCCCAGACCTAGCATGTGACATCCGATACTGGATCGAAATACGTAATACTACGTATATTACGCCTGATATAGATCACATATTCCTATAAGAATATTTCTGGAGAATTGGGTAGGCACGGTGCTTTGCTAGAAGCCAACCATGTCTTGTAAATCGGTAAAAACTTAGTACTAGGTACGTACGTGTACGGATAGTCCGACAATCGGATTTACTGCCAACATATCCGAGGATCTCATGGGTCGCTTCCCGAAGATTCACCGATGACGTATGACTTGCACTTTATTAATCTGGGATTAATTATAAGAGAGAAAAAATTAATCTGGGATTAATTACGGATATATTTTATATGGGATAAAATATTAATTAAAGAGAGAGAACAATTAATTTGGAATTAATCGATAAAATAATATATTCGATATATTATACGAAATTAGATTTCGACGCGGAATTAAAATTAGATTTTAATTCGGGCAAACGAGTTAATTTAGAATTAATTCGTTAGCGACGTGAATAGTAATTTTGCTAGGCAAAATTATTTAATTGAATTAGATTTTATTACGTCGCAACGAAATAATTCGTTAATTCGGAATTAGCGAACCTGAGCCCGGGAGTGTTTGCGGGCCCACTCGCATTTCGAATCGAGTGAGGCCCATAAGTCACATCACGCGTCACATCACTTGTCAACTGTAGTCACTTTGATTGATGGAAGTTGATGAGAAATGATGCTTGAGTGTGAAACGCTCTAAAGTGATGTTTGAAAGACATTTACCATTTAATATTTTGGTAATTGACTTTTTCATTTAGTGTATTAGATACACAACTCACAAAACACACAATCTCTTTCACTCTCTTCCACTCTCTCGGCCTTGGGCATTTTCTTCTCCAAATTTTCTGCATTTGCCATGAAGGAGGAGAAGCAAAGGGAAAGATTTGTGGCAAATTTTTCCGAGGTGCTAGCACACACATTCGGGGTCTTGCGAAGGTGATAGGGAAACTCACCCGTGGGCATGGAATGCACACCCAAGCTTAGAGCTTGGCCGAGCAAATGGAGCCCAAAATGGATGAGCAAAACCGTGAGCCACCTTGGAGGAAAGCTTGAAGATTTTTGTTGTTCCTCGCATCGCAAAAGCCGATCAATGTAAGTATGATTCCACCATGCTTCTTTGTTATATTCGCACATGTTTCTTGCTTGAAATCGATATTGGGACTAACTAGAAACCCAACAATGGTATCTTGAGCCATTTTGAGCATGAAATTGAAATTAGGGTAAAATTGGGCAAAATTGATTTGAGAATGTTTGAGTGAAATTGATTGTTTAAATATGCTTGAATGATGATAACATGGTGTTATGCATGATCAATTTGATGAAAATTGAATTGGATAAATTTTCCCTAAATTGCTTGGCTTGGCCGAATGGTTAGACTACCCTAATGTCATGGTATTTTTGATTTTGATCATTAGATGAGTTGAAATCATTTGGGGAATGTTGATTTAGGATTTAATTGGATTGAATTCGAAATCAGACATGAAAAACCCTAAATTACCGTGAGTGTTGTAGTATGGAAAATGATTGATTTTTTGATTCAATTGTGTTGGACATAAATTGATGATGATAAGCATAATTAATTGAGTAAATTAGTATTTTGGAAATGTTAATTTAGTTAATTAATTATGGCATACACTTTAGGTTAATTAAATTATGAAATTTGGAATTTTGGTAATTTAATTAATTGGGCCAAATTTGGAATTGGGCTTTTAAAGTTGTAATTGGGCTTAATGGGCTTGATTGGGCCAAGTTTGGTTTAGACTAATTGGTTGGATCCAATTGGGCCCAAAACCATATCCATAAAGTCCAATTATGACTTAATGGACCTTTAATTTTAATTGAGCCTAATGGGCTTAAATTGGTTTCTTGGCAAATAAGGGTGATTCCTTAAATGGGCTTTGGTATTTGGGTTTGACCCATATTGACCAAAAGTTCATGCCTTAAGAAATTAATTAAAAGCCCATTGGACTTTAATTAAATTAACATTGGATGTTAATCGGGTTTTGAGACCCGTAACGATTAGATTTAGAATCTAAGTCGTAAAGGCACATTAGAAAGTGTAATTATTTAATTTAGAATTAAATATAGAATTAGTATTAAATACAAATTAAATTGGATTTAATGTTGTAGGTTAATATAATTCGAGAATTTGTACTTTGAGTATTTATTCACAAAACGAGTTTGACTCGCGCAAAATCAAATCGTTGTTTGGACATTGGATGGTCATTAATTTCAGATTAATTAATTGGATTAAATTGATTGATAACATGCTTGTGTGAATACATGGATGCGATGTATGAATAATGCATATCTGATGGATATTAGATGGGTGAGGGCAATTTTGGAAATTGTTGTAATAAATTTAGAATTTATTAATTGGACCTGCGTGTCCAACCTATTACCTCTTGACTCTGTGTATTTCTCTTCTCACCTATTCCCCTCAATGTAAATTAGGTTTCTTTAGAAGTGTTATGTAATCGGGTAGAAGTAATACTTGTGCTAGCGGGAGAGAGGAAATGGAGAGATTTGTTCTAGGAACAATGTGTTATGTATCCATCTGCATATCATTATTATATTTATTTACTTACGCGCCTTATTATGTGTTTAGAATGCATGTTTAGGGTGTATGATGATGAGACCTTAACAAAGATAATAAATTGGTTGCCAATTTACGCGAAAAAACCATCAACACATATTAAGCGTTTTTCCTTCCATTGAGTGATTCTTACTCAAGATCCAAGACTGGTTTGTTGGCCAAAGTCAAGACCTTTGTCCGTCGCGGATGTGTTTGAATCATGAAGGCTTTGTTCCATATCGGTGTCTTGTCCAAGTTGTGATTTGTTGGCCAAAGTCAAGATCACTTCTTGTCCATCGACATTGATTACGAAGATTTCCAGTCAATGGGTTCCGCTTAACTGGGATCATTAAGTTTGTTGTGCCAAAGCCAAGGCTTAATTGATTCAGAGGAAAAAGTTAGGGAATATATTGGATATATTGGCATATATAAGATATATGTTTCGGACTTGGATGTCCACCTACTGGATCTAGGAATTGGATGGGATCCAATTGATCTTAGAGATCTACCTAGTTAATTATCATACAATTTGTTGGCCAAAGTCAAGATTGTGTGTTATTTAACGGGATCCTAACCCACTGGGAAACAAGGTTTCCCGAGTACTCCACATAGGGTTAGAGGCTCGCCGAAAAATAGTGGGAGGCAAGTATTAAATTTGCAATATTCGTTTAGTTACTTGCCATACGCGCTCATTTCAAATTTTTCGTCAATATAAATTAATATATTAGTTGGACTAATATTTAATCGTTGTTTTAATTAAACAGTTGGACTATATTCAAACTACTTCAATTAATAGTTGATTTTATAATTGGATTATAGTAATCAATATAATTGAATTTAATCAATTAAATTATAGTTGATTATATAGTTAGACTATAGTAATCATTATAATAAATAGTACCTAAAATCATTGATTAAATAGTTGGACTATTAGAATCAAGATAATTGAAAGATTAGTGTTTAAAACATAATCCTTGGTGAAAATGTTTTTAAACGACTTTAATTTTCAAATTGGGAATAGAACTTCAGGATAGTTCCTGAAACCGAGAAGTTACTTTATTTGATATAGTGACGTCTCGAGCCTAAGCCCAGAGTTGAGCAAATAGTAGAACATGATATTTGGAATATTCATGTGATGATAACTTTAGTGCTTAATCCGTTATGCTTGCCGCAAAGACTCCTTAATTTCTTAGTCAGAACTAAGGATTAGATCCTTATAGTATGATATTGAAATTGAAGGATCTTCATAGATCTATCCTTAGATTTTAGAAGTACAAATTGCAATAGAAAACTCTTGGAGAGTTAATGGCTATACTCAAGGAGAAAAAGCCAGAGTTTGCAATAGGGCAAGAGCGCGAGGCGCATCTTACTTCGACGTCCCAGAAGGCCAAGGCTTGGCCAAAGGCTTCTGGGTGTGGAAACAGGGCAAAGGCAAAATCATCACAATCTTCTGGAAGACAAATGACATATCTTAAAATGTCTACCTAAACTGTGGCAAACGGGGTCACTGAAGCGTGACTGCCGTATGGACAAGGCAGACATGAAGGAAGTGAAGACAGGCAAAGCTCCGACTTCAAATATATTTGTTATAAACATGTTCACTACTAGTATTAAAATTGGATTTTAGATTCTGGATGTGGTACATAAATATATGTACTGATGTACAGAATCTGCTGACAAGCAGGATACTGACTTCAGATGAGATTGAAGGCTTATAATTATGTTAATAAGCCTTTAATTATGAATTGGGCTAAAAGTGTGTATTTGGGCTTAATGGGCTTGTTTGACTAAGTTTGGTTTTGGACTTTTGGATTGGATCCAATTGGGCCCAAACCATTCCATGAAGTCCAAATACATCACTTGGCCCTTTAAAGAATTTAATTGGGCCTAATGGGCCTAAATTAATTTGTAGACAATAGGGTGATTCCTATTGGGCCTTGGCATTTTGGGTTTGACCCATTATGGCCAAAGCTCATGCCTTAAGAATTAATTAAAAGCCCATTAGACTTTAATTGAAATGACATTAGATGTTATTGGGCCTTTGAGACCCATTAAGATTGGATTTGGAATCCAAGTCTTTAAGGCTTATAAGTAAGTGTAAATATTAAATTTGGAATTAGTATTGAATACAAATAAATTGGATTTAAAGTTGTAGTTCGATATAATTCAAGAATACTTACTTTGAGTATTTATTCTTAAACGAGTTTGACTCACGCAAATCAAATCGTTGTATGAACATTGTATGGTCATTAATTCAAAGATTGATTAATTGGATTAGATTGATTGAATAACATGATTTGTATGAATACATGAATGTATTGCATGAATAATGTATATCGGATGGATATTAGAAGGGCGAGGGCAATTTTAGAAATTGTAATAAATTTAGAATTTATTTAAATTGGACCTGCGTGTCCAGCCTTTTATCTTATTTCTCATTGTATTTCTCTTCTCACCAATTCCCCTCAATGTAAATGAGGTTTCTTTATTGTATTTTGTAATTGGGTAGAAGTTAGAATAGTTCTAGCCGGGGAGAGGAAAGGGAGTGATTTGTTCTAGGAACAATTTGTGACATATCCATCCGTATATCATTATTAATTTATTTATTTATACGCGCTTTATTATGTATTTAGAATGCATGTTTAAGGGTGTAAGATGATGAGACCTTAACAAAGATAATAAATTGGTTGCCAATTTTCACGCGAAAAACCCTCAAATCATATTAAGCGTTTTTCCTTCCGTTGAGTGATTCTTACTCATGATCCAAAGTTGGCATTGGTTTGTTGGCCAAAGTCAAGACCTTTGTCAATTGCGGATGTGTTTGAATCATGAGAGTTTTGTTCCATATCGGTGTCTTGTCCAAGTCGTGATTTGTTGGCCAAAGTCAAGATCACTTCTTATCCATCGACATTGATTACGAAGCTTTCCATGTCAATGGGTTTCGCTTAACTGGGATCATTAAGTTTGTTGTGCCAAAGCCAAGGCTTAGTTGATTTAGAGGAAAAAGGTTAGGTAATATATTTGATATATTGGCATAAATAAGATATATGTTTCGGACTTGGATGTCCACCTACTGGATCTAGGAATTGGATGAGATCCAATTGATCTTAGAGATCTACCTAGTTAAGTATCATACAATTTGTTGGCCAAAGTCAAGATTGTGTGTTATTTAACGGGATCCTAGCCCACTAGGAAACTAGGTTTCCCGAGTACTCCACAGAGGGTTAGAGGCTCGCAGAAAAATAGTGGGAGGCAAGTATTAGATTTGTAATATTCGTTTAGTTACTTGCCATACGCGCTCAATCAAATATCATTCGTCAAATAAATTATATATTAGTTGGACTAATATTTATTGTTGTTTTAATTAAACAGTTGGATTGTATTCAAACTACTTCATTTATAGTTGATTATATAATTGGATTATAGTAATCAATATATTTGAATTTTACCTCTCATTTATATTTGATTATATAATGGATTATAGTAATCAATATATTTGGATTTTACTAATCATGTATAATGATTTATAATTGGATTATAGTAATCATATATATTTGATTTTAACTAATAAAATTGTAATAAGTTATATAGTTAGACTATAGTAATCATTACATTAAATTGTACCTGAAATCGTTGATTAAATAGTTGGACTATTAGAATCAAGATTAAAATGAAAGATTAATGTTTAAAACATTATCCTAGGGAAAATGTGTTTAAACGACTTTAATTTTCAAATTGGGAATAAATTTCAGGATAATCCTGAAACTAAGAAGTTACTTATTTGATAAAATACATACCAAGTTTAAGCCTAAGCCAGTTAAGCAAATAGTAGAGCATGATCTTTGAAGATTCATGTGATGATAACTTTAATGCTTAATCCATTATGCTTGCCATAATGACTCCTTAATTTCTTAATCAGAAGTAAGGATTAGATCCTTAAAGTATGATAATGAAATTGAAGGATCTTCATAGATCTATTCTTAGATCTTAGAAGTATTGAATTGCAATAAACAACTCTTGGAGAGTTAATGACTATTCTCAAGGAGACCAAAGTCAAAGTTTGCAATAAGGTAAGAAGCGCAAGGCGCACCCTACTTCGATATTCTAGAAGGTCAAGGCTTGGCCAAAGACTTCTGGAATATGAAAAGGGAAAATGCAAAATCATTATAATCTTCTAGGAAGATAAAAGACATATCCCAAGATATCTGCCCAACTTGTGGAAAATGGGGTCATTGAAGCATGACTGCCGTATGGACAAAGCAGACATGAAGGAATAGAAGACAGGACAATGTTCTGACTTCAAATATGTTTGTCATAAATATGTTCACTACTAGTATTAAAATTGGATTTTAGATACTTAGTGTGATACACAAATATGCATTGATGTGCAGAATCTGCTGTGAGCAGGATACTGACTTCAGTTGAGATTAATCTGCGAATCAGAAACGGGACGACAGTCGATGTTTCAACCGCAGATACCTAAGTTTAGGAACTACCCTTTGGGTGTGTACTTAAATTAGGAAACTGTTATAATATAACTAGTTTGACTAGAAACATTATCTCTATATAGAGTATAACTCGTTGCGAGTGTGCCTTTATATTCTAGAACACTAAAGTGTTTATTATATAAAGATGATGTTGAGATAAACACATTAGATGTGAATAACAGTATTTATATTTTGAATATAAATAAATCTCAAACATATAACATGACAAACAAGTAGCTCAAACTGATTTGATCAGATGAGACTTATTTGTGGCAGTGCTGTCTGGGACACATTAAACAAGACTCGTATATCCACACTTTTGAATAGTGGATACTAGGACGGATTTGATTCCATTCAAATGATGTCTACGAATCTAGTTTATTAGGTAAAGTACCTAAAACACCTTTACTTGGTAAAAGTGTAAGTTCCACCGATCTATTAGCCCTTGTTCATAGTGACGTAAGAGGGCCCATGTCTAGCTAGGCTAGAGGTGGATATGAATATTTCGTGAACTTTACGGATGTGGCATCGCGTTATGGTTGTGTTTCTTTTGAAGAACACAAATCAGAAACTTTTGGAGTTTCGACACGAAATAAACGAACAGATCGGCTAAAGTATTAAAACATCACAGTTTGACCATGATGAAAAATACTTCAGCAATAAGTTTCTCATATACTTAGAAAGAGTATAGTATTCTTTCAATGAGGATTCCTCCTGTAATACATCAATTTGACGGTGTGTCCGAACGGAGAAACCAAATTTTGTTGGACATGATAAGGTTAATCATGAGTCGCTCTGAGCTACCATTTTCCTTCAAAGGATAAGCATTTAACAGCGCAATACTTATTTTGAATAAGGTTCCATGAAAATCTGTTTGACAGATTTCATATTAGATATGAACAGGAAAGAAACCAGGTTTTCTCACTCCTGAAGATTTGGGATGCTGGGCATACATTTGGATGATACCAAACTAGAACCCAAATTGGATAAGTGCCTAATGTAATTGGTTATCCTAAGGAAACCAAAGTATAGTACTTATACAACTCACTAGAGAACAATGTAATTGTTGCTCACCATGCGGTTTTCCTAAGAGGAATACCGATATGCAGTGGTAAGTGGGAGGATAGTAAGACTCGATAAAAAAAATCGGAGTTATACTGTTCAAGGCACCAAGTCCTTAATGGAACACAAACAGTTCATCAAGGATGAAACTGTACCAGTAATCTTCGAATACACAAGAACCACGTAGGTCGGAGAGAGTCAGAAAACAACCTGGGGTATGGGTTTCTGATCTCACCTCATAAAGATGTCAATCTTATTGAGGAATACGAACTGACTACGTGTGAGGAAGTGATACAAGGTATCGACTCCCTATTATGGCAAAGTGCCATGAGTCTGAAATGGATTCCATGTATATCAACTATGTTTGGACACTAGTTATTGTACCGCAAGGCATTATGCCTATTGGTACTATATAAGTCTTCAAGGAAGACATACATGGAAGGCAACATACCAACGTACTAAGCTAGGCTTGTAGCGGAAAGGTATCGTTATCAACATTGTGTTGGTTACAACGAAATCTTTTACTTGTTGCCACGTTAAATCCATTGGGATAATACTTGCTGATGCTGCATGTTTCAATCATGAAATATGGCAGCTGAACGTCAAAATCGCTTTCTTTAAATGGAAACCTCTTTGGAGGATGTTTATAACATCCTGACAGTTTTGTCGTACCAAAACTAGCAAACAAGGTTTGCAGGTTATTTGATCCTTGTTTGGATTGAAGCAAGCATTAGGTTCTTGGAACTAACGTTTTGATGTAATCATAATGGTGTATGATTTGATTCAAAACGCATATGATTCTTGTGTATATAAGGAGGTTAGTGGGAGCGCACTGACAATGATGTCCTAAATAATAATGATATGTCATTTCTTGAAATGATATTCCCATATTATATTCAGTGAAAGCTTGGCTTTCATGAAAACTCTTCGTAGATTCTTGGGAGAAACAACCTTTATTCTAGGAATAAAGATCTATCTACTGGGATAGATTTAAAGTTGTTAACACTCTCTGAGAACTCGTACATGAAAAATGTACGTGACCTGGTGTCTCATACGCTTTGAGCATATGGAGTCACAAACGGGTCAATCCAAGTGATAGTCACTGGATTGATATTAAGAACATCCGTTAGTATCTTATAGAACTAAGGATGATGTCTTAAACTATGGAGAATGAGAACTTGAAGTGACTAGGATCACTGCTGTAAGTTTTCTAACCGATAAAAACAATGGTACAATACAGTTTGAATAACGGAACAGTGAGCTGGAAATCTTCCAAGCAAGAAACTGTTACCGAATAAACAACAAATGCGGGTCATTGCTGCGGCTGAGGCAGCAATAGAATCCATCTGGGTCATTAACAAATATAATTAGATTAGATATAGTTATGTTAGCAGCTGAGCTAGGCTACAGCGCAGACTAAAGAATTAATGGTCTCATCAACGATCCAGATATATACTTTGACTATTCATCTGATTCGTTCGGATCATACATCATGGTGATGTGATGATCGAATAAATTGCATCAGACGATAATCATACAAATCCGCTGACGAAAGCCTTTCCTCAGCAGTTTGAGCGAACCGTACATAGTTCGGGTGTATGACACTCGAGTGACTGGCTATAGGCCAAGTGGGAGATTTTTGGACAGTTATGACCCATAGCGTCACTATTTGTACATATCATGGCGTTGTCGTACAAATTAACTATGTGACAAAGGAAATTGATCTCTTATCATTTGTGATTAGATCACCTAGATATATAAATGATAGGAGGTCCCTATGATTAGTTCCTAGATTGAGATGATATGAGACAGTATCAGTCCTCGAAGGATTAATCATTAAATATCCCTAGTCGTAGTATTATCGAGATTGGACATCGATAATGCGGAATAGACTAGTATTACACTTGTGCGCGTTATGTGAGATCATAACGGCATAGTTCTCATATATTTGGGTATAGGATACTCATGCAAGTGTAATAGGAGGTTGTGTTTTACCGATGGTACGGAAAACAGCTTCGCTCTGGATAAACCCCTTGGAATTCCATTGGTGGTATGACTATGTGTCTATGGAAGTCCGAAATCAGGGTAGGTGTATTTGGTCTTAACCTGAGACTTGCACCGCTAATGCTTGCGACAATCGGTAGGTATGCTTAGTTTGGTCGTCCAGGGCTTTAACCGGTTCTGTGTACGCCTCTGCTGGGTATATTGAGAATCGTAGTGTATTGGGTGTGATGTCAAGACGGAAGTTTCACTCCAGTCATAGTGGAGATGATGTCACGTAGGATACGGTACTAGTGATCTTAAGTATTGCAGTCATCGGGATGTTATGACTAGGTCATGTATATCCGATTATAGAGACTAGTTACCAGACATCTGACATGTGCTTCGTACGGGGCAGCACAGTTCCAGCCCCAGACCTAGCACGTGACATCCGATACTGGATCGCAATACGCTATACTACGTATACTACGCCTGACATAGATTATATATTCTAGTAAGAATATTTCTGGAGAATTGGGTAGGCACGGTGCTTTGCTAAAGCCAACCATGTCTTGTAAATCGGTAAGCACGTGGTACGAGGTACGCACGTATTCGGATAATCCGATGACCGTATTTACTGCCAACATATCCAGGGATCTCTTGGGTCGCTTCCCAAAGATTCACCGATGACAGTTGATTTAATTAAGAGAGATAATTAATCTGGGATTAATTAAGAGAGATAAAATTAATCTGGGATTAATTGAGGTATTATTTAATCTGGGATTAAATGTGTTCGGAAGAGAGAGAACGCGATTAATTTGGAATTAATCGGTAAAATAAATTTAATAGTTAAATTTGATTTTTCTATTTAATTTATTGCTATGGGCTAAAATTAGTATATATGATATATTAATATGAATTGAATTTCATTACGAAATAAAAGTTGGACTTTAATGCGAACGAGCGAATTAATTTAGAATTAATTCGTAGACGATGTTCGTAATATATTTACGAGGCATCGTTATTTAATTAAATTAGATTTAATTATTTAGCGACGAAAGTTCGTTTAATCGGATTAAACAGAACCGAGCCGCAACAAATGTTCGTAGAGACATTTGAATTTTGAATTCAAATGTGGGGCCCACTTCACATGTGGTAGTTGGGAGGGTAGTTGGCATTTATGCCAAGCCACCAACCATCCAACCACCTTGTAATGGTTTTGGTAAAACCATTTACCCAACCACCTAGTTTAGGTGAAAAGGGTAAAAGGGTTTTACCAAAAGCCTTCTCTCTCTCTTCACTTCCTACACTTGACACCTTTTGAACAAAATGGAAACCCTAATAACCTCTCCATGGGCGTGAGCTTCTTCCTCTCCCTCTCTTTGATTTTGTTGCAATTTCAAAGGAGCTAGCACTTCATGGAATCAACTAAGGTGATAGGGAAACAACTTCAAAAGCTTGGAATCAACAAAGGAAGGATCTTGGAGATCTTCAACTCAAAGCTTGGAATCAACAAAGGAAACATCTTGGATCTTGGATCTTCTTCTCAAAATTTTAAAAGCTCAAATCCATTCAATGTAAGTAATTCCGCAACTTATTTTGAATTTATGAACATGTTTTCATGCTTATTAGATCCTTGGCATGTTTTAGGAACACTAACATCGAATGCATCACAAAGTCAGCATATGTACCGGGTGAAGAAGATAAAATCAGATTTTGGTGTAGCCTTTCATTTATCATAATTTCTTGTTGTTCCAAATATCGAATCTGGTCTATCATGTTCAAAACATGAATGTTAACCGCTCCTTTATCTTTGAGCGTGGCGTGGAACAATTCCTTAGATCTTCTATACATCTCATTTTCTTGATTTGCTTCGAACAACTTCTTGAACGTTCTCATAGTGCTCCAAGCATTTGATACATCTTTGTACTGTCTGAGA
This sequence comes from Zanthoxylum bungeanum, assembly GCA_019454045.1. Taxonomy (NCBI): domain Eukaryota; kingdom Viridiplantae; phylum Streptophyta; class Magnoliopsida; order Sapindales; family Rutaceae; genus Zanthoxylum; species Zanthoxylum bungeanum. The sequence continues at coordinate 24,416 of SKCR01035219.1, forward strand.
AAATTAGGAACAATTTTGAAAGGCATTGGATTGAGTGTAACATACCTCAATCGTTCTGGCTCTGAGACAAGGCGAATATTCATTTCCCATTCAAAATAGTTCTCGGCTCCTTTCAATTTATTAGAATCCAAAAGTTGCGCTAATAGATTTGCGGCAGCCATCTACAAGACAACAATTAAACACTATCATAACATTTTTAATTTCAATATAAGAACACTAATACGAATATGGATTTTAAATCTATTAGTGTCCTCCCACTACTTTACGTAATTTCGTAATCTCTATTAACGGAAAAATATAAATTTGACAATCAAAATTTCATAGAGGGAAGTGGATCCCATGATATTTACTCCAGCCTCACACTAAATACAGTCTTGGTATTCATAAACTCATTAGGTAGACCTTAAAGGGTCAATCACATCCATGTGACTTATTGTTTGGTCCTGAACCATTTCTTATCTTCACACTAATGACGGTCTTGGATTAAGAGGTGTTCCAGGTATATACTTGTCAACGTGCACTAATGAGTTTTGTAAGTACACCCTCACAATAATGATGGTATTGGGTGACTACAATAGCTCATCATGCTACATCTAATGTTTTACTAGAGCGACCTAAGTTCCGAGCATTTATACCCTCACACTAATGACGGTATTGAACATAAGTAGTAAGAACTCATTCATCTTCGTATTGACAAGACAGACCATCCAATAATGCTCCAACATTATTTGTACTATTACTTAAATAAAACAATCATCTAATCACGAGAGACTTATGACAATCAAGTCATTAACATTCTTAGGTCACAATAAAAATTTTAACTTAAAACATGTAATGCATATCCAATATGACTTATGCATAATTAAATTAAAAATATAGAGGCATAGATTCAAAAATTTGTCAAACATGCAACATGTGTTGTGTGGTTAAGACCTGCTTTGATACCGTTCTGTTGAGAGGGTTGTGGAACCTCTAGGGTCGGACCGATGCCTTGCGCAATGGAAGTGGGTCTTCATTAATGAAAATATATCTTTAGAGAATATCAAACTCGCCTAGTAAGCTTGATTCCAAGATCAATATTCTTCTCCTTGTTGAAATATTATAGAAAACTTCCAAAGTTTGCAAGCTTGACTCCAAGATCTAATCTTGACTCCAATGCTAGCAAGTTTCATTCCAAGATCCAATCTTGATTTCTCCTTGTTGAAATATTGTAGAGAACTTCCAAAGCTTCTCTAAACACTTCTTTTACTTAGGCTAATATTTCTAATACTTGCTAGCTATAGCTTTCATAAGCTTAACTTTCTTAAGCTCAAGCTTTTCAAACTTAATTAAAAACTTGTTGAAGCTTAATTAAAAACTTACTCAAGCTTGTCTTTTATAGTAAAACTTATACAATTTTTAATTAATAAAAGTTCTAATCAACTTTTAGGTGGCCTTAATCCAATTTATCCAAATATGTATAATTAGGTGTAAATAATCACATTTGTCTACCATTTTGATTTAATCTAATTAAATCAATAGAAAGTTTAACAAATGGATTAGTTAAATTTCTACCACTTTGATTTAATCCAATTAAATCAAGATAAATATACCTATTAAAATATATTTATAATTACGAAAATATCCTCCCATGGTAGAGATATTTATGAAATTACAATAAAGTCCTTGTGTGATTTTGGATTAATCCAATTAGGTCAAAGTAAATAATCAATGATTTCAAATAACACTTAATTATTTTAGTTGATAATTATAATTTCAAATATTATTTATTATAAAAAATTATCGGCTACCCAAGTGTTCAACGAGTACACATAATATTGAGGGATTCCCTTAGTCCAGACACGTTCGTCATATAAGCCAAGCTTATATGTATGTAATTCGTTCACCTTCGAATTTGCGAAGAACACGAACGACCTTTCTGAACTGTACAAGTCGAGGTCATCATATATTTTTAACAATCCTTCTGTCGTAGGCTATCCGAGTTGTGCTTAGGAAACTTAGATTACACCTTCAAGTTTCCGAGACGCACATCTCATGTTGACATGTCTACGATTATTTACAACTAATCAGAAATGATTTCTGGTATATGCGATCCACCCTTGGTGATCGACTTTGGCGCCAAGGTCTTAAGAATCGTGACTTACTCACATGGATACAGAAACCTCTTATGGTACATATACGGGTCGACGGATTCTATCTTGATACACACTTGATTAACGAGTGCATCGGTCTACACCCAATGAATATCTAGCGGCCAGACCATGAAAGGTCTATGACATACATGGAATCAAAGTGTAGATGATCACATACAAAATTAATACTATCATATAGTCAAAAGATCACATATGCTACTAGACTCGAGGAGATTCCTATTGAAGGTGGTGTGTACTTCCAACTATTAGGAATCACCTATGAGTCATTCAATATTCGCTCCAACGAATACCTACATGTCTATACGAGCTTCTCATGCTAATGGTTCATCGGGTTAAACAATTGGAACTCTAATTCAAATATACAACATGTGCTAGTCTTTTAGGTTATATGAATTCCACCGTATTCCAAAACCAGAGACTATGAATATTTACTTTAAGAGGAGTTTATAATAGTAATATTATTCCAATGTCGGACCACCCAGTATACAGTATTACTACATGACTATTCCAAGGTCGATGTCATTCTTAGTATATTTATATATCAGTCTAATATGCATAATGACATTACCATTAATATGGTTAGAAATGAAAAAGTAGTTATATTATTAATAAATAATCAAATATAATGTACAATACATTATTAAGATTGACGCTCTAAGCACCAAATCCAATACCTATCGCCTTGGCATCAGAATTTCCTTAGTCACTTTCTCAATAGTAAATCTTAGGCATTCATTCTTAGTGTTACACTTCCATTCTTAAGCACAAGTATAATAATTATTTAAATATAAATTCAGTCAAGTTCGGAAGGAATTACTTATGTATAACTCAGACCAAGTCTTTGTGATACACTTTTAATTCTCAACCAAGTATGCGTCAAACAATGAACAAGATTAAATTTTTCTAACTTTATCACATAATAAACTATGTGCAGACATGTGATTATTGAAAATAACCAATTTTATAATTTTAATAAAAAAAGTTCATTATATGATTTTCCAAAGTTAATTAAACAAATATATTCTAAATTACAAGAATCATGTATGTTAAAAAAATTTAGATACTTATTCAACGTATAAATGCTCAAAAAATACTGTAATAATTTTTATTTTTTTATTTTTATTTTTATTTTTTGTTAAAGTATGATCTTTAAAAGGTTTGAATCATGTAAAAAATAGATTTTACAACACAAAGATTATAATAAATTTTTAAGATTGTTGACGGAATGTGTTGTTATTCACTTAATCATGCAAAATTCGTAAAGAAATAATAGTCAACAACCTCAAATAAAATCACTTTCTAAAAGGCGTTTTGATTCAGTTTGTACAAGAACTGGGCCTTGGTAATTTTGGGATCCCAACATTAATATATATATTTGAAGATTCATAACATAATATTATAATAAAAAATTTAGAAATTATAAGTGAACTGCTTAACGTGCCTATAGCGAAGATCAACCCTAATTATTAAGCATCAAATTATATATATATATGTGTGTGTGTGTGTGTGTGTGTGTGTGTGTGTATGTGTGTGTATTAGGGTTGGTGCTCAGAGTGCCAATCCGGATCGTATTTATGTCTGATTCATATATACGAGCAATTACATTTTCCATAATATTACTTATTCATTGGTAGCCCCTCTTGTCTTTTATACACATATTCGATCTAATTGTGATTAGATATCTAATTACGATTAGATTGAACTAAATCTAGTTTAGTGATACGTGTATATTAGACAAAGACTCTAGGATTTACAATGTAGTGCGCAGTTACAACGTAGTTTGTAATTGACATTGGGAAGCGTACTTGACCGGCGTAAACACACACGTATAACGCAAGCGTACGTATCGTTCAAGTAGTATAAAAAGTATCGATCCCACGAGGACTTAAAACCTTTTTGTTATCAATTATTGGGCCAAATGATTACCAGTATCTAACAAGTTGTTTGATTGTTTTGAAATGGCGACGATTCTAAATTTAAAGACAAATAACTAAAATTGCTTAAAAGTAGATTTAAGGAAATTCAATATTAAAAACTATCCAGGGTTGTGATTTATTTCAATATTATTTAAAAGATGAAGTAGTTATCTTATAGTTGGGTAAAATATCAATTATTAACCTGGAACACTAACTTATGTAAAAGCCTCTTCCGATGGTCAATTACAAATATCTAGTATAATTCAATTGAACCATATTCCTATGTCAACCAATTTACCTAGATTCATTAAGTTCAAGTTCCATTTATGGCTACCCCCGCCTAACAGGTATATTCCTATCCTGTAAGGAAATCTATTAAAAGGGTTATCTATCCTCAAGGAAGATCGTGGGCTATTGAGTCTAAGGTCTTAAACTTAAAATCCTTATGTCTAGTTCATTTTAAGTTTACCTAATCAATTTAATTAATGGCCAGTTAATTAAAGAGCATTAAGATTAGGACTCAATAAATAAATCTTTAATTTACCCAAACTATAATCTAACCCTTATAAACCAGTTAAATTGAAATTCATCACAACCCTAGATAACTAATTTAGCTACGACACATAGCTAGGGCTAAAAATTTTTAAAGACTTAAAATAAAATTGCATAAAGTAAATGTAGTAAAATAACTGCTGAAAGTGAAATAAAAAAATTGCTAAGGTAAAAAGGAATTACTTCTACTATATACTAATTAGATTTCTCCCATAATATAATATAAATTTTGCAAAGTATTTTCATCCAGCCATATAGGCGGTATTTTGATTTAATTAATTTGAAAAACAACCAGCCATAAAGGCGGAACATCAAAATAACCAGCCATATAGGCGGAATGAAAATAAACCAGCCATAAAGGCGGAATTTAAATTATACCGGCCATAAAGGCGGAACAGAAAATATACCAGCCATATAGGCGGAATTTAAGTTAAACCAGCCATATAGGCGGAATATAAATTTTATTAATCACCGACCAATCTGGCGGTATCCTGATTAAGTCCAATTTAGAATTTGAATATATTATAAATATGGGAGAATAATCTAAAAAGTAATAGTAAAAGAATTACCTTTTACCTTAACAGAAGGAAGTTACCTCCTCATAATGAGTAGTAAAAACTGTAAAATAAAGAAAGTAAATTATTATTATTACAAAAAGTAATTAAAAATTACAAAACTTTAATAAAAGAAACTTAGAGAGAGAGAAACTCCCTAATTACATAGGATTTGGAGAGGAAAATGGTACACCAAAAACTGAAATTCGCGCTCTATTTATAGGCGTCTATAGGGGGTCAGCGTCGCGCCTCCCAAATTGCACTAGCGTCGCGACGCTGGGTACAGTACGACACGTGTCACGCGCTGGTTGGTCGGCTCAGAATCTTATCCGATGACGTGGCACTGTTCATGACGTCATTGCTTACGTCATGCTGACGTGTCAACTGTTCATGACGTCATTGCTTGCGTCATGCTGATGATGTGGAAGGCGACGTGGCGACACGTGGGGCGGCGGCCGTCGGACGAATGAGAGCTTGACACGTGGCGCGCTGTGATTGGCTGATGATGACGTGGCACGTTGACTCGGTTGACTTGCTGACGTGGCTGCTGATGTGGACGATGATGTGGCGACACGTGGCATGACACGTGGGGCGGTGGCCGTCCGAGCAATGAGATCTTGACACGTGGCACGGCGCACGTTAGCATCTCCGTTGTGATGGTGACACGTGGCAGGCGTATGTTAGCAAAGTCAAACTTTTCAACTTGTTGACCCGTTGACCACGGCGCATTTTAGCATCTCTGGTGCATGCTGGGCGTCGCGGCGCGCAAGGCTCCAGCGTCGCGACTCGAAGAAGACGGAATTTTTCCTGTTGACGCATTTTTGACCAGTTTTGTCCCAAATTGCTTCCAATGCTGTCCAAACTTTATTTATCTGCAAAATAACAACAAAACACATCAAAACGTTCATAAAACTCGAGAAATAATACAAAACATTAGGTCAAATGAGTGGGAAATAGTGGTATAAATACCACTCATCACACCCCCAAACCTAACATTTTGCTAGTCCTCGAGCAAAACAGAAAATAAAATAAAATAAACTTTAACTAAGCCACTTTCGTAGGGATCACGATTGCATTTAGCGTATGCAACAAGCCTTTAAACCCCTAGGTGTCCCTAGTGGACGAGTGTAGTCTCGTGAGGGTTTACAGCAATGATACCCACAAACATTTTTACAAAAGTAAAAAGTTAATAAAAATAATGCACACAAAAGCAAAAAGACAAGCGAAAAGAGAATAAAGAAAGTTAGTGACTAATCAGGTGAAAATTCTACTCCAAGTTACTAGTTGTTTTGTTTCTTTCTAAATTACCGAATAAGTAAATTCTCCGATTATTTTTACCATTCTTCATATACACAGCTAACAAAATATTAATCAACTCATTTTTGCCCACAACAGTCATAAGTGCAGTTGATAAGAGAGTAATATTTTTGTCCTAAAGTTCTATCAGATTTCACACCTTTTTTGTAGCAATGGAATAATTTTTTGATTTTTCTGATTTTTTCTTTGATTTTTTTCTCTATTTTTATTTATATACAATACCTTCCGTCTATGTAGCGAGCTTTGGGTCGGCGGCTCCCAAACCAGTTGGCTTTAGGGCACCAGGTGTTAAAACACCCCTACGAACTTAATTACTCAGACTTCAGATATATATTTTTGCAGCATCTTTGATCCATGTAGCGAGCTTTGGGCCAGTGACTCCCAAACCAGTTGGTTTTAGGGCAACTAGGTGTTAAAACACCCTTACAGACTTAATAACTCGGATCTCGGACGTTTTTTTTTTTTTTTTTTTTTTTTTTTTTTTTTTTACTCCATTACTATTTAGAGATGCTTCCTCCAATTAAACTATAGCACGGAATATTACAAACTTTTCAATTTTAGCTCAGGACTGTATGTTCCATGTAAGTTCATAATACCTGTCAACTGAACATATGAAGATTCATTTTAGTCAGATTTATGGAGAATTCACAAATTAAATAATTTAAAAGGAAATAAACAAAAATTAACTTATTTCGAAATATATGGGTTGAGATACGTATCAGGAGTGGAAATTCCTTACTCAGCTACCTTTCACCAATTTCACCTTTTTAGTCAAAACAAAAATACGAAAATGCAAAATATTTTTGTAATTTTTGAAAATTTTTCAATTTTTTTGTATTTTTCGAAAAATTTGGACTAAAAATAAAAACAACATACAAACTAAAAAACAAGGTACTAATCAACTAAATCAAAACAAGGTAATCAACTAAATCCCTCCCCCAAACCTAAATGAGACATTGTCCCCAATGTCTTAAACAGTAAAAGGAGAGTTAGAAGGTTGTACCTGGTTAGCTGAAATCTACAGAAATTAAAGGTTAAGATCCAGATTAATTCGACGTCTCTTACCACGATCGTCCTCAGACCAATTTATCTTTGATAGGATAGGGTCAACTTGTGGTTCATAGGCTATGAGTTGGTCTATCAGATCCGGAGCAAGTCTGGCAGTGAAGAGGAGGTCTTTCATAGGTTTTGACACGAACCCATTTCTCCGAGCATCATCAAGAAACACACAAAGAAAATCATAAAATCCATCAACATTGAGTAGTCCAATCGGTTTCTGGTGTATGTTCAGGTTCGCCCAAGATAGAACTATAAAAATTTCCTCCAATGTACCCAATCCACCTGGCAAAGCAATAAAAGCATCAGCACGGTTAATCATTTCTACCAAACGTTCAGACATACCTGATACGATCAGTTCCTCTCCGTTTGATGATCCAATAAGATTTGCCTCTGCCAAGGGTTTTGGGACGATTCCCAAAACGTGACTGCCTCCTTCTTGTACGGCCTTTGAAACGATCCCCATAAGTCCAAGATTTCCTCCGCCATATATTAGGTGCATATTTCTTGCAGCTAAAACTCGACCCAATTCCTGTGCTGCTTCTATGTATTGTGGTTTAGTACCAACAGTACTTCCACAAAACACACAAATGTTTTCAACTCGTCTTCTTGAAGTGGCTTCCATTTTTTTATGTATTTCTTTCTTTTCTTTTTGACTCTGGATGACTTCAAAGGTGCAATGATGAGTTGAATTTATAATACCTGAAAAGGGTGAGTAAAAATAGCACAAGTATCTTCCAAAGGACGATTAGTAGCAAAATAGTAAAATAGATCGTGATAGTCAAAAAGATCTGGATCCTGTCGGAAGAAATAAAAGAAAACAACAAAACAAATCACAATTATTAGAAAAGGACAAAGAGATAAAATATGTACAAAAATCTACAGCTTGATTAACGTCTATGCGTCAGGGACAAGCTTCCCATCCAATTTTCTTATAAATTGGCAAACAGGGTCTTTTTTAGTCAGATTCCCAAGACTTAACTGTTGACTTTCTTTTTGAAATTGTGTATGTAATCTGCGAAATTCTATGTGAACATATCCACTGGGATGCGTCTCAAGAGTCGAAGATATATCATCTAAAGACTCCTTACTCAAGCCATCCCTAATGAATTTAATTTTGTCTTCGCGATTATCAGACACCATTCCTAAAGAACGACAACGAGTGTTGCAATTCCAACGTGCACATTTGTAACAAACACCCATTTGTTTAGCTCTTCGTTTCTTTGCATAGGTGCTTCTTCCAAAACCAGGCAAGTGTGAAATAAAAGATTCAGAAGTCTCACCTGCCAATCGGACTCGTGCTTCAATTACCCAACGAATGTCATTGGGAATACCATAGATTGTCAGTAACCTTATCCGTTCCAAGCGAGCTTTGTAGACTTTCATCAGAGATTTTTGAGGGAGAGAAGGAAATTGCTTGTGAAGATTTGCGAGAGCTTCTTCCATCTTGAAATTACTAAATCTGCAAAAACTAAACACACAAAATTAAATCACACCAAATCACAATATATACAAAAATTGCATGGGTTGCCTCCCTGCGAGCGCTAAGTTTAAAGTCGTCAGCTAGACGTGACTCTTGAACGTTTATGCTGGATCAGAAAGTGTGACACTTTCTTTTTGTCGCTCAAATGATTCTCCCCAGTAGTGCTTGACACGCTGACTGTTAACTTTGAATGTGTTGTTGGTATTGGGATCCAGTAACTCAACAGCTCCATATGGTAAAACCTGAGTGATCACAAATGGTCCTGACCACCTAGATTTCAGCTTTCCAGGGAAAAATTTAATCTCGAGTTGTACAACAACACCTGCTGCCTTGGTTCTAACTGTCTGTGCACTTTTCGGTCATGCCATTTTTTGGTCTTTTCTTTGTATAATTTGGCATTGTCATAAGCCTGTAGGCGAAATTCCTCCAATTCATTGAGTTGGTGAAGTCTTTTTTCTCCTGCAGCTTGTGGGTCAAAATTTAACTTCTTCAGTGCCCAATACGCCTTGTGTTCAAGCTCAACTGGCAGATGGCATGCTTTCCCAAACACCAATTGATATGGTGACATACCAATGGGTGTCTTGTAAGCTGTTCGGTAGGCCCATAATGCATCATCCAGTTTTGTAGACCAGTCCCTCCTTGTTGATCCAACGGTCCTTTCTAGGATTCTCTTGATCTCCCTGTTTGAAACCTCAACCTGTCCATTTGACTGTGGATGGTAAGCTGTGGCAACTTTGTGAGTAACTCCGTATTTGGATAGGAGTGCATCGAAGTATTTGTTGCAGAAATGAGAGCCACCATCGCTGATGATTGCTCGAGGTGTTCCAACCGAGGTGAAAATGTTCTTTTTCAGGAATTTGATCACCACTTTGGAATCATTGGATGGCAGTGCAATTGCCTCAACCCATTTGGAGACGTAGTCTACAGCAACCAGAATGTACAGGTTCCCAAATGATGGAACAAAGGGTCCCATGAAATCAATACCCCATACATCGAATATTTCCACTTCTAGAATATTTTGCAATGGTCCTTCGTTTCTCCTTGAAATATTCCCCGTTCTCTGGCACCTGTCACATTGAAAAGCAAAAAGATAAGCATCTTTAAAAAGTGTGGGCCAGAACAAACCTGATTGAAGGACTTTGGCTGCAGTTTTGTTTCCACTGAAGTGTCCGCCGTATGGTGATGAATGACAGTGTTGCAAAACACTGTTGACTTCCTCCTGTGGAACACACCGTCTCAGTAATTGATCAGCACAGCGTTTAAACAGGTACGGTTCATCCCAGACATAATGCTTGACTTCTTTGAAAAACTTCTTCCGTTGCTGAGTTGTCCATTCCAACGGCCATTTTCCTGTTACAATATAATTAACATAGTCAGCATACCAAGGGACTTCTTGTTGTTTTATGGAAAACAGTTGTTCATCTGGAAAAGTTTCTTTGATTATTAGTTCTTTGTCAGCTGTTTCTCCATTTTCTAGCCTAGATAAGTGATCTGCCACCTGGTTTTCTGTTCCTTTCCTGTCTCGAATCTCCACGTCGAATTCTTGCAAAAGAAGTATCCAACGGATCAATCTGGGTTTGGCATCTTTCTTTGTGATCAGGTATTTGATGGCTGAATGATCTGTGTAAACCACCACTTTGGGACCCAGCAGATAGGAGCGGAATTTGTCAAAAGCGTACACAACTGCTAGCAACTCCTTTTCAGTGGTTGTGTAGTTGAGTTGAGCTTCATTCAGAGTTCTGCTGGAGTAGTAAATGGTGTGGAAAATCTTTGCTTTGCGTTGTCCCAAAACTGCACCTACAGCAAAATCACTAGCATCACACATTACCTCAAATGGAAGGGTCCAATCTGGTGCTACAATGATGGGGGCAGAAATCAGCTTCTGTTTTAAGATCTTGAAAGCTTCCTGGCATTCTTTGGTGAAGTTGAAAGGCACATCCTTTTCCAGAAGATTGCAAAGAGGTTTGGCAATCTTGGAAAAGTCTTTGATAAATCTCCTGTAAAAACCTGCATGTCCAAGAAAACTCCGAATCCCTTTTACAGATGTGGTGGAGGAGGTAGTTTCTCAATTGTTTCTATCTTTGCTTTGTCTACCTCGATTCCCTTTTGTGAGATCCGGTGTCCAAGAACAATACCTTCCTCTACCATGAAATGGCATTTCTCCCAATTGAGTACCAGGTTTGTATCTTCGCACCTTTGTAATACCTGTTCCAAATTTTTCAAACAATGGTCAAAAGAATCTCCAAACACAGAAAAATCATCCATAAAAACCTCCATACTCTGCTCCAGCATATCTGAAAAGATGGCCATCATGCAACGCTGAAAAGTGGCAGGGGCATTACATAATCCAAATGGCATCCTACGAAAAGCAAAAGTACCATAGGGACATGTAAAAGTAGTTTTCTCCTGGTCTTCTGGTGCAATGGCAATCTGATTGTAACCTGAATATCCATCAAGAAAACAATAGAATTCATGTCCTGCCAGTCTGTCTAACATCTGGTCAATGAATGGCAGCGGAAAATGGTCCTTTCTCGTGGCTTTGTTCAGCTTCCTGTAATCCATACATACTCTCCATCCAGTCACCGTTCTTGTTGGAATCAGCTCGTTCTTTTCATTTGTGACAACAGTAATTCCTCCTTTCTTTGGTACACACTGCATAGGACTTACCCAAGTACTGTCTGAGATGGGGTAAATGATACCAGCATCCAACCATTTGATGATTTCTTTCTTCACCACTTCTTCATGATAGGATTGAGTCTCCGTTGATGCTCCACTGTTGGTTTATATTCATCATTCATCAGAATCTTGTGCATGCAGAATGATGGACTAATGCCTCGAATGTCAGCTATAGTCCAGCCAATGGCTCTTTTGTGTTCTCGTAACACTCTCAGTAGTTTTTCTTCCTGCTCCAATGTTAGTGAAGAAGAAATAATAACAGGTAATTCAGAAGAGTTTCCAAGAAACGCATACCTGAGATGGCTTGGAAGTAACTTTAGTTCCAGCTGCGGTGGTTCTTCAATCGAAGGTTTGATTCGATCTTTCTTTGGCAGTTCCAAGCTTTCAACTGGTGGTGTTACTTTGAATCGGAATGGTTTGTCAAGGTAATTGATATATTGCAAGATTTCAGCATCTAGCTCACTGTCAGTCATGTTGGTGATGCAAGCTTCAAGTGTGTCTGTGGAATTTGACTCAGTATTCTGAACAATTTTATCAACAACATCAATTCTGAAGCATTCTTCTTCTTCCTTTTCATCGCTTGGAAATTTCATGGCTTGGAAAACATTAAAGGTCACTTCTTGGTCCTGCACTTTCATGGTTAGTTCTCCTTTTTGTACATCAATTACAGTTTTACCTGTAGCCAAGAATGGTCTCCCAAGAATGATAGGTACTTCTTTGTCTTCTTCCATGTCAAGGATGATGAAGTCAGCTGGAAGGATGAGTTTGTCAACTTTAACCAGCACATTTTCCACGACTCCTCTCGGAAATGCGAGTGTTCGATCAGCAAGTTGCAAAGATACTGAGGTAGGCATTGCTTCTCCAATTTGCAATTTCCTGTAAATAGAAAAAGGCATTAAATTAACACTGGCACCTAAATCACATAAAGCCTTACCAATGTAATGTTCTCCAATGGTGCAAGGAACTGTGAAACTGCCAGGATCTTTCAACTTCGGGGAAGTTTCTCTGAATGATGGCGCTGCATTCTTCTGTCAAGGCTACTGTTTCATAGTCTCCCAATCTCCGTTTTCGTGAAAGAATATCTTTCATGAATTTGACATAACTGGGCATTTGTTCCAAGGCTTCTGCAAATGGTATGTTAATGTGCAGCTTTTTGAAAATCTCCAAGAAACGAGCAAACTGTTTGTCCAGTTTGTTTTTCTGAAGACGTTGAGGAAAAGGTGGAGGTGGAGTGATCTGTTCTGGTACTTTTTCCTTTGCTTCTTTTTCTTTTGCTTCTTTTTCTTCCATCTGTGGAACTGCATCTTTTGGAACTTCCTTAGCAGTTGTTTTGACTCCAACATCTTTGTTGATCTCAGTACCACTCTTTAAGGTAATGGCTTGACATTGCTCCTTCCCTCGGTTTCTTGGATTTGGTTCTGTGTTGCTGGGAAGATTGCCTGGTGGTCTGTAACTCTGAGCATTGGCCAGTTGTCCGATTTGATTCTCCAGTGCTTTGATGGAAGCTGATTGGCTCTGAATCATGGCTTCATATCTTTTTAATTGGGCTAACATCTCTGCCATCACTGGTTCATTTATCTGCTCCTGGCCTTTATTCTGTTGTTGGAATCCAGGTGGTGGATAGTTCCGCTGTTGGCCTGAATTGTTGCTCCATGAAAGATTAGGATGATTCCTCCACCCTGGGTTGTAGGTGTTGGAATATGGATTGTTCCCCTGTCTGTTGAAATTGTTGACATAGTTCACCGTTTCTTCAAATTGGTGTGGTTCTGGTGCTCCTCCATATGGTGAACTTGTGGATCCAGTGGTGCTTTGAGTGTTGAGAGTCTCCATAAATTTGCATATCTGGTCCAGCTTGGTGTTGACTGCTGTATTAGCTCCAACTTCATATATTCCTGCATTCTTTGAATCAGACTTCTTTCTGTTGGCCACAATGAGTTGTTGTTGGCCATTTCTTCGATTAGTTCCAGGCTTGATCTTCTCCTTTTGCCATTAAGGCTCCTCCAGCAGCAGCATCAATTGTGGTTCTCATTATTCCAGAAAGTCCATTGTAGAATGTTTGGACTTGAAGCCATTTTGGAATTTCATGGTGTGGACATTTCCGGAGTAAATCTCTATACCTTTCCCACGCTTCGTACAAGGATTCTGAATCTTGCTGCACAAAGGATGTGATGTCATTTCTCAGCTTTCCGGTTCTGGCTGGTGGAAAGTATTTTGCAAGAAATTTGGTGGCAAGAGTGTTCCATGTTGTGATGGACCCTGCTGGTAATGAATGTAGCCACGCTTTAGCTCTGTCCTTCAAGGAGTATGGGAAAACACGCAGTCTCATTGCTTCTTCGGCATCTCGGTTGTAATTGAAAGTGCCACAAACTTCCAGGAAGTTGCTGATGTGGGCATTAGGATCTTCAGTTGCATTTCCTCCAAACTGAACTGACTGCTGAATCATCTGAATGCAAGTTTTGATGTCTCCTGCATTTGCTGGTAATGGAGGAAATACAATGCATGAAATGAGTCTGTCAACCACCGGAATGGTTCTGTCGAATGGGGATTGGTGGTGCGACCTCCAAAGGTTCAGGTTCCATGTTGACTAAAGCTTCTTGTGCTTCTCGCCTTTCCCTTCTCAACTGTCTGATAGTTCTTTCAATTTCTGGGTCAAGCGGTCGGAGTTCAAAGCTTCTGGTACGTCTCATGAAGTGTCTGAGAACCTGAAATACAAGAAAACAAAAATAATAAGTAAAAAGAAAAATTAGATACAAGTAACAAATCTAACCTGTAAACTAATAATAAAAGATAACTAAGTCCCCGGCAACGGCGCCAAAAACTGAAATTTCGCGCTCTATTTATAGGCGTCTATAGGGGGTCAGCGTCGCGCCGCCCAAATTGCACTAGCGTCGCGACGCTGGGTACAGTACGACACGTGTCACGCGCTGGTTGGTCGGCTCAGAATCTTATCCGATGACGTGGCACTGTTCATGACGTCATTGCTTACGTCATGCTGACGTGTCAACTGTTCATGACGTCATTGCTTGCGTCATGCTGATGATGTGGAAGGCGACGTGGCGACACGTGGGGCGGCGGCCGTCGGACGAATGAGAGCTTGACACGTGGCGCACTGTGATTGGCTGATGATGACGTGGCACGTTGACTCGGTTGACTTGCTGACGTGGCTGCTGATGTGGACGATGATGTGGCGACACGTGGCATGACACGTGGGGCGGTGGCCGTCCGAGCAATGAGATCTTGACACGTGGCACGGCGCACGTTAGCATCTCCGTTGTGATGGTGACACGTGGCAGGCGTATGTTAGCAAAGTCAAACTTTTCAACTTGTTGACCCGTTGACCACGGCGCATTTTAGCATCTCTGGTGCATGCTGGGCGTCGCGGCGCGCAAGGCTCCAGCGTCGCGACTCGAAGAAGACGGAATTTTTCCTGTTGACGCATTTTTGACCAGTTTTGTCCCAAATTGCTTCCAATGCTGTCCAAACTTTATTTATCTGCAAAATAACAACAAAACACATCAAAACGTTCATAAAACTCGAGAAATAATACAAAACATTAGGTCAAATGAGTGGGAAATATTGGTATAAATACCACTCATCAGTACTATAAGATGTATATCCTTAAATAAAGTTTCTGGTCAAGATTTACTAACACGGGTCGGTTAGTAAAATCTGATGAGACCAGTACATGTCGTATATCGTGACTTGGTCCGATGGTTTATCCCAATGAATCATAAGTCTCTGGAGACTCGTATAGACATGTATGTGTTTATTTGATAAACACCGAACGACTCACAGAAGATTTTCTAATAGATGATACACCAACGTCAATAAAAATCTTCTCGAGTTGAGCGAGCATAGTGGTCATTCAACTTGAGATACCATTATGGGATATATGAGTTATCTTCCACACTTTGATGGCAGTAACGTCACCGATCTATTCATGATCAGACCTCCGCCTGTTCGTTGGGTGTGGACTGATGCTCATGATATCCAATGCGTATCAAGAGAGGATTCGTCAGTCTGTCTACAGAAGTGCCAATCCGGATCGTATTTATGTCCGATTCATAAATACGAGCAATTCCATTTTCCATAATATTACTTATTCATTGGTAGCGCCTTTTGTCTTCTATACACATATTCGATCTAATTGCGATTAGATATCTAATTACGATTAGATTGAAACTAAATCTGGTTTAGTGATACGTGTATATTAGACAAATACCCTAGGATTTACAATTTAGTGCGCAATTACAACGTAGTTTGTAATTGACATTGGGAAGCGTACTATAAGATGTATATCCTTAAATAAAGTTTCTGGTCAAGATTTACTAACACGGGTCGGTTAGTAAAATCCGCTGAGACCAGTACATGTCGTATATCGTGACTTGGTCCGATGGTTTATCCCAATGAACCATGAGTCTCAGGAGACTCGTATAGACATGTAGGTGTTTATTTGATAAACACCGAACGAATCACTGAATATTTCCTAATAGATGGTACACCAACGTCAATAGGAATCTTCTCGAGTTGAGCGAGCATAGTGGTTCTTCGACATGAGATACCACAGTGGGATATATGAGTTATCCTCTACACTTTGATGGTAGTCACATCATCGATCTATTCATGATCAGACCTACGCCTGTTCGTTGGGTGTGGACTAATGCTCATGATATCCATTGTGTATCAAGAGAGGATTCGTCAGTCCTGTGTACATGGCATAGGCATCCTTCACGAGTTTACGATCTAGTAAATCCATGACCGTGGTATAACTTCGGAAATTAGTTCCGAGTGTTATTTAGAGATCGTAAATTGAAAGTCGACTGTATTATACCGAACGGATTTGACGTTCTTATCTATATCCCAGGTATAATATGGATAGCCTGTGACGGATGGATTATACATATGCAATGACCTTGACTTGTATAGTTTAGCGAGATTATCCGTGGTCGTCATAATTCATTAGTGGGTGAATTATGGACACGAAATTGGATTTCATGATGGATAAACCTAAACTTAGAGAGTCCGACAATATGAAGTGTACTCGTTGAGAACTTGGGCAACGCGTTATGAATAATATAGATTATTCACACAACTTCATCGGATTAAATGAGTTAATTCGAATCGCTTAATCGGTTAAACAATAACACATGCATTAGGGGATTTTGGTCATTTAATAATTATTATGTATTTGTATTTGATACATAATTTGATTAGATACACATTAATTATGTTGGAGTTTCTACGGTCCTGAGGATCGAATAACAAGCAAGAAACATAGTGCGAATATATCGAGGAAGTTGCTGAATACTTACATCGATCGGTTGAGGCGATGCGGTGAAGACAAAAACTTTTATACCCTCCTTTGGAAGTCACTGTAGTGGCAGTTTGGTGTCTTCCAAGAATCGGCCATCTTGGTCCTCCATTGATGCTCCAAGCTCCAAGCTTATCATGGTGATTCCATGCTCATGAAATTAGTTCCCTATCACCTTTGTATGTACTCATTTAAGAGCTAGCTCTTGATGTTTTTGCCACAAAAACACCATCTTCTTCTCCTTCCATTCACGGCAGTGAACCAGAAAATAGAAGAGAAAAACTGCCCCTGATGGGCGTGAGAGAGGGAAGAGAAAAATGAGAGAGAGATGTGTTAGTTGGTGGCCAAAAGTGTATCTAATACACTTATAAATTTTCTAAAATTCATTTACCATTTTTGCTTTCAAAAAATCAAATGGCAATTATGCCAACAACCACCTCCATCAACATCTATAACTATTCACATCACTCAATCAATCAAGTGACAAGTTATCACATCACATCACTCAAAGTGACAAGTGATTTGACGCTTGAAGTGACTAGTGATTTGACATTTGATGTGACTTGCGTGCCGCACTCGAATTCGAAATGCGAATGCGCTCGCAAACAATCCCGGGCTCGGGTTCGCTAATTCCAAATTAACAAATTTTCCGTTGCGACGTAATTAATTAATTATGCCTAGCAAAATCACTATTCATGTTGCTTATGAATTAATTCTAAATTAAATCGCTCGCCCGAATTAAAATCTAATTTTAATTCCGCGTCGAAATCCAATTTCGTATAATATATCGAATATATTATTTTATCGATTAATTCCAAATTAATTGTTATCTCTCTTTAAATGATATTTTATCCCAGATAAAATATATCCGCAATTAATCCCAGATTAATTTTCTCTCTCAACTAATTAATCCCAGATTAATTAAGTGCGAGTCATACGTCATCGGTGAATCTTCGGGAAGCGACCCATGAGATCCCCGGATATGTTAGCAGTAAATTCGGTCGTCGGACTATCCGAACACGTAAGTACCTAGTACTATGTTTGTACAGATTTACAAGACAAGGTTGGCTTCTAGCAAAGCGCCATGCCTACCCAATTCTCCAGAAATATCCTTACAGGAATATGTGATCTATATCAGGCGTAATATACGTAGTATTGCGTATTTCGATCCAGTATCGGATGATCACATGCAAGGCCTGGGGCTGGTACAGTGTCTGCCTCGTACGAAGCATATATCAGATCACTAGCAACTAGTCTCTTTATTATCGGATAATCATGACCAAGTCATATTATCCCGATGGTTGCAACCCTTAGAGAACCAGTTTTGTATCACTGCGCGATCATCATCTCCATATGACTGGAGTGATACTTCCGTCTTGACATCACACCCAACACACTACGATTCTCAATATACCCAGCAGAGGCGTACACAGAACCTGCTAAAGCCCTGGACGACCTAAAACCAAAGTACATTGATTGTCGCAAGTATTAGCGGTGCAAGTCTCAGGTTAAGACCAAATACACCTACCCTGATTTCGGACTTCCATAGACACATAGTCATACTACCAATGGAATTCCGAGGGGTTTATCCAGAGCGAAGCTGTTTCCCGTACCATCGGTAAAACACAACCTCCTACTACACTTGCTTGAGTATCCTATACCCAAATATATGAGAACTATGCCGTTATGCCCTCACAACGCGCACAAGTGTAATACTAGTCTTTTATGCATTATCGATGTCCAATCTCGATAATACTCTGACTATGGATACTTAATGATTAAACCTTCGTGGATTGATACTGTCTCATATCATCTCAATCCAGGAACTAATCATAAGGACCTTCTATCATTTATACATCTTGGTGACCTAATCACAAATGATAAGAGAGCAATTTCCTTTGTCACATAGTTAATTTGTACAACATCACCATGATCTGTATAAATAGTGACGCTATGGGTCATAACTGTCCAAAAATCTCCCACTTGGCCTATAGCCAGTCACTCGAGTGTCCTACACCTGAACTATGTACGGTTGGCTCAAATTACTGAGAAAAGACTTTCGTCAGCGGATTTACATGATTATCATCAGATGCGATTTATTCGATCATCACATCGCCACGATGTATGATCCGAACGAATCAGATGAATAGTCGAAGTATGTATCTGGATCGTTGATGAGACCATTAATTCTTTAGCCTGTGCTGAAGCCTAGATTAGTTGCTAACAGAACTATATCTAATCTAATTAGATTTATTATCAACCCAAATGGCTTCTATTACTGCCTCAGCCGCAGCAATAACCCGCATTTGTTGTTTATTCAGTAACAGTATCTTGCTTGGAAGATTTCCAGCTCACTGTATTGTTATTCAAACTGTATAGTACCTTTGTGCGACTTATAGTCTTTATTATCGGTTAGGAAACTTACAGCAGCGAACCCAGTCACTTCAAGTTCTCCTTCTCCATAGTATAAGACAGCATCCTTAGATCTCTAAGATACTCAAGGATGTTCTTAACATCAATCCAATGACTATCTCTTGGATTGGCCCGATTGTGAATCCATATGCTTAAAGCGTATGAGACACCAGGTCGCGTACATTTATTAATGTACGATTTCTCGAAGAGTGTCAACAATTTTAAATCTATCCCAGTAGATCTTCATTCCTATAATAAAGGTTGTTTCTCCCAAGAATTATACGGAGAATTTTCTTGAAAGCCAAGTTTTGCCGATTGTTTTATGGGAATGTTATTTCCAAGACATGACATATTATCATTATTTATAGGACAGTCACTATCAGTGCGCTCCCACTAACCTCATTATCTACACAAGAATCATTTTTCATTTTGAATTAAATCATAAACTATTATGATTACATCAAAACGATAATTCCAAGAACTCAATGCTTGCTTCAATCCAAACATGGATCGAATAACCTGCAAACCTTGCCGAAAAGATGTTGTAAACATCCTCCAAAAGGTTTCATTTTCAGGAAAGCGATTTTCCTATTCAGCTGTCATATTTCATAAATGAAACATGCAGCATCAGCAAGCATTATCCAAATGGATTTACCGTGGCAACAGGTAAAAGGTTTCGTCGTAATCGACACAATGTTGATAACGATACCTTTCTGCTACAAGCCTAGCTTTGTACGTTGGTATGTTGCCTTCCATGTATGTCTTCCTTGAAGAGTTATATAGTACCAATAGGCACAATGCCTTGTGGTACAACAACTAGTGTCCAAACATAGTTGGTATACATGGAATCTATTTCGGACTTCATGTCACTTTGCCATAATAGGGAGTCGATACCTTATATCACTTCCTCATACGTAGTCAGTTCATATTCCTCAATAAGATTGACATCTTTATGAGGTGAGATCAGAAACCCATACCCCAGGTTGTTTTCTGACTCTCTCCGACTTACGCGGTTCTTGTGTATTTGAAGATTACTGGTATAGTTTCATCATTGATGAACTATTTATGTGTTCCATTAGGAATCGGTGCTAGAAATAGTATTACTCCAATTTTCATCGAGTTTTACTTTCTTCCCACTTACCACTGAATATAGGTATTCCTCTTAGGAAAAACCGCATGGCGAGCAACAATTACATTGTTCTCTTGTGAGTTGTATAAGTACTATACTTTGATATCCATAGGATAACCTACAATGTGGCACTTATCCGATTTGGGTTCTAGTTTGGTATCATCCAAACATATGCCTGGCATCCCAAATCATCAGGAATAAGAAAACCCGGTTTATTTCCTGTTCATATCTAATATGAAATCTGTCAAACAGATTTTTATGGAACCTTATTCTAAATAAGTTCTGCACTGTATAAAGCTTATCCGTTGAAGGAAATGGTAGCTCAGAGCGACTCATGATTAACCTTATCATGTCTAACAAAATTCGGTTTATCCGTTCGGACACACCGTCAGGATGACGTGTTCTGGGAGGAGTCCTAATTGAAAGAATAATATACTCTTTCAAGTATTTAAGAAACTTATTGCTTAAGTTTTTCATCATCGTCTAACCGTGACGATTTAATACTTTAGCCGATCTGTTTGTCTACTTCATGTCGAAAATGTAAAAGTTTCCGATTTGTGTTTCAAAATAGACACATAACCATAACGCGATGCCACATCTGTAAAGGTCACGAAATATTCATATCCACCTTGCCCAATAAACTAGATTCGTAGACTTTATTTGAATAGAATCAAATTTGTCCTAGTATCCACTCTTCGAAAGTGTGGATATACGAGTCTTGTTTGAATTGTGTCCCAGACAACAATGCCACTTATAAGTCTCAACTGATTAATTCAGTTTGAGCTATTTGTTTGTCATGTTATATGTTTGAGATTTTATTTATATTCAAAATATAAATACTGTTATTCACATCTAATGTGTTTATGTCAATATCATCTTTATATAATGAAACACTTTAGTGTTCTAGAATATAAAGGTATACCCGCAACGGGTTAAACCCTGATATAGAGATAATGTGTCTAGTCAAACTAGTTACATTATAACAGTTTCCTAATTTAAGTACACACCCGAAGGGTAGTTCCTAAACTTAGGTATCTATGATTAAAACAGCGACAGTTGTCCCGTTTCCGATTCGCAGATAAATCTCTACTGAAGTCAGTATCCTGCTCATAGCAGATTCAACACATCAATACATATTTATGTACCACACTAAGTATTTAAAATCCAATTTTAATACTAGTAGTGAACATATTTATGACAAACATATATGAAGTCAGAGCCTTGCCCGTCTTCAATTCCTTCATGTCTCCTTTGTCCAAACGGCAGTCACGCTTCCGCGATTCCGTTTGCCAAAGTTTAGGCAGACATTTTAGGATATGTCATTTATCTTCCCAGAAGATTATAATGATTTTGCCTTTGCCCTTTTCCACATTCCAGAAGCCTTTGGCCAAGCCTTGGCCTTTTAGAATGTCGAAGTAAGGTGCGCCTTGCGCTTCTTGCCTTATTGCAAACTTTGACTTTGTCTCCTTGAGAATAGTCATTAACTCTCCAAGAGTTTATATTGCAATTTAGTACTTTTAAGATCTATAAAGATCCTTCAATTTCATTATCATACTATAAGGATCTAATCTTTATTTCTGATTAAGAAATTAAGGAGTCTATTCGGCAAGTTTAATGGATTAAGTACTAAAGTTATCATCACATGAATCTTCCAAAGATCATGCTCCACTATTTGCTTAATTCCGGGCTTAGGCCTAATATGTTATTTTATCAAATAAAGTAACTTATTAGTTTCCAGGACCATCCTGAAATTTATTCCCAATTTGAAAATTAAACCATTTAAATACATTTTCCCAAGGATTATGTTTTTAAATGCCAATCTTTCAATTTTATCTTGATTCTAATAGTCCAACTATTTAATAAACGATTTTTGGTACTATTTCTTATAATGATTATTATAGTCCAACTATTTAATCAACTATAATTTAATAGGTTAAAATCAATTATATTGATTACTATAATCCAATTATAAAATCAACTATAGTTAATCAAATAAATTCAAGTATGTTGATTACTATAATCTAATTATATAATCAACCATAAATGAATAGTTTGAATACAGTCCAACTGTTTAATTAAAACAACGATTTAAATATTAGTCCAACTAACATTTAATTTATTTGACGAATGATTTGATATGAGTGTGTATGGCAAGTAATTAAACGAATATTGCAAATTTAATTCCTGCCTCCCACTATTTTTCGGCGAGCCTCTAACCCTCTGTCGAGTACTCGGGAAACCGTGTTTCCTAGTGGGCTAGGATCCCGTGAAATGTCACACAATCTTGACTTTGGCCAACAAATTGTATGATAATTAACTACGTAGATCTCTAAGATCAATTGGATCCCATCCAATTCCTAGATCCAGTATGGGGACATCCAAGTCTGAAACATATATCTTATATATGCCAATATATCCAATATATTACCTAACCTTTTTCCTCTGAATCAACTAAGTCTTGGCTTTGGCACAACAAACTTAGTGATCCCAGTTAAGCGGAACTCATTGACCATGGAAAGCTTCGTAATCAATGTCGATGGACAAGAAGTGGTCTTGACTTTGGCCAACAAACCACAACTTGGACAAGACACCGATATGGCACAAAGCTCTTGTGATTCAAACATATCCTCGACGGACAAAGGCCTTGACTTTGGCCAACAAACTAATGCCAGTCTTGGATCTTGAGTAAGAATCACTCAATGGAAGGAAAAACGCTTAATATTTTGTGAGGGTTTTTCACGTGCAAATTGGCAACCAATTTATTATCTTTGTTAAGGTCTCATCATCATTCACCCTTAAACATGCATTCTAAACACATAATAAGGCGTGTAAATAAAATAATAACGATATGCGGATGGATACTTAACACATTGATCCTAGATCATATCTCTCCTTTCTTCTCTCTCCCGCTAGCACAAATATTTACTTCTACCCGTTACACTACACTTCTAAAGAAACCTCATTTACATTGAGGGGAATAGGTGAGAAGAGAAATACAAAGAGTATGAGGCAATAGGCTGGACACGCAGGTCCAATTAATAAATTCTAAATTTATTACAACAATTTTCAAAATTGCCCCACCCATCTAATATCCATCTGATATACATTATTCATGCATCGCAACCATGTATTCACACAAGCATGTTATCAATCAATCTAATCCAATCCAATTAATTAATCTGATATTAGTGACCATCCAATGTTCAAACAACGATTTGATTTTGCGCGAGTCTAACTCATTTTGCGAATAAGTACTCAAAGTACGAATTCTTGAATTAAATTAAACTACAAAATTAAATCCAATTTAATATGTATTTAATACTAATTCACTATTTAATTCCAAATTAAATATTACACTTTATTAACGAACCTTTTACGACTTAAATTCCAAATTTAATCGTTACGGGTCTCAAAGCCCGATTAACGTCCAACGTTAATTTAATTAAAGTCCAATGGGCTTTTAATTAATTTCTTAAGGCGTGGACTTTTGGTCAACTTGGGTCAAACCCAATAACCAAAGCCCAATCAAGGAATAACCCCATAAGCCTATAAATCAATTTAGGCCCATTAGGCCCAATTAAAATAATTAAGGTCCATTAGTCACATTTGGACTTCATGAAAATGGTTTTGGGCCCAATTGGATCCAACCAATTTAGCCTAAACCCATCTTGGTACAACCAAGCCCATTTAGCCCATTTACAACTTTTAAGCCCAAATCCAATTTAAGCCCATTTAATTAAACTACAAAAATTCCAAATTTCATATTTAATTAAACAAAGTGTGGCATAATTAATTACCCAATTCAATATTTCCAAAACATCAATTAGCCTAATTAATCATGCTCATTAACAACAATTAGTGTCCAACACAATTTATCAAAAAATCAAACCCATATATACATGCTATAGTCTCGACAATTTGGGGATAATTATGTCTAATTCGAATTCAATCCAATTAAATCCAATTAAACATTAAATCAACATTCCCAACATGATTCCAACTCATCCAATGAATCAAAAATCAAAAATCCCAAGACATTTAGGGTTCCTCTTCATTCGGCCAAGCCAAGAATATTGGGGAAAATTGTTCCAAACAACATTTCATGAAATTGATCCAATCAATCTTCAATTAAACATCATTTAAGCATACTCAATCATCCAATTTCATTAAATCATGCTCAAATATATTTTACCCAATTTTAACCCTAAATCAAGTTTCATGCTTTTAACTCGCTCTAATACCATTGTTGGAGTTTCTACGGTCCCGAGGATCGAATAACAAGCAAGAAACATAGTGCGAATATATCGAGGAAGTTGCGGAATACTTACATCGATCGGTTGAGGCGATGCGGTGAAGACAAAAACTTTTCTGCCCTCCTTTGGAAGTCACGGCAGTGGCAGTTTGGTGTCCTCCAAGAATCGGCCATCTTGGTCCTCCATTGATGCTCCAAGCTCCAAGCTTATCATGGTGATTCCATGCTCATGAAATTAGTTCCCTATCATCTTTGTATGTACTCATTTAAGTGCTAGCTTTTGATGTTTTTGCCACAAAACACCATCTTCTTCTCCTTCCATTCACGGCAGTGAACCAGAAAATAGAAGAGAAAAACTGCCCATGATGGGCGTGAGAGAGGGAAGAGAAAAATGAGAGAGAGATGTGTTAGTTGGTGGCCAAAAGTGTATCTAATAAACTTATAAATTTTCTAAAATTCATTTACCATTTTTGCTTTCAAAAAGTCAAATGGCAATTATGCCAACAACCACCTCCATCAACATCTATCAAATTATTTGTCAAATGAGATTTTGACACATGCTATTAATATATGTATTTGTTATTTAATGTAAATAAAAAATACATATATAATAATAATTATAATAATTAATTATTTAGATATTTAATTGTTAAATATTTGAATAATTAATTGATAAACTTTTTCATAATTATTATGATAAATTTTTAATTATTATTGGTGACACATGACATGATTTATTAAGTTTAAGTGTTCAAATTTGATTTGTCCAACTTAGAGCTTATCTTATATTGATTTTGATTTAATGAAATTAAAATGCAAAAATGACCATTTTGACCCTACAAAGTCGGTCACTTGGATTTTTTAAGATAAAAAATTTTCATCTTCCTTATTCCAACCACCATAGCCGAAACTTGAGAGAGAAAAAGCCTTAGGGTTTGTTTGATCAATTCATGAAGAAAATAAAGGAAAATTCAAGAAAAAGCTTAGGAAATCAAGGGATTAAAAGTAATCTTCTACAACCCTAAACTTGAAAATTAGTTTCATGATTTCTTGAATTGTTAGAATAGTTCTAGGGTTCATTTGTTTGTAAAAATTGGGGCTTTTGGTTTTAGTGGATGAAATTGGAAGTGAAGTGCATGTGCGAAGTAGATTTGATTGATATTATTGTAATATTAGTCCAATTTGATCATTAGATGATATGTTGCCATTCTAGAGTGTTATGACCACTCTTGTAATGCCTAGAATTTTTTAGCCAACCGGGTGACTTTTGAGCCAACAGGGTGACGACTGTCCAAACAGTGAATTTGTCGCTATTTGGGCAGCCCATGAACTGCCCTAACACTATTGGGGCTGACCTGGACAGTCCCCATAAGTGTTGGGTGGTCGGTTCGGTCAAAAATGCGTTTTGCGTCATTTTGCGGAAAAATATTTTTCGTAAAAGTTTCGCGAACTTTCTACCTTATTTATTTCGTTATTTGATATCGAATAAATACGTTTAGGTGAAATATGAATAAATTATTCATATTAGATATTGAATAATTTATTCGATAATTTGAAAAAGTTTTAAAATTATGATTTTGCCCGAACCGCGCTTCTGCCGCGCCCTTCGCCCTAAACACCAACAAAAATGGTATCATAGCAGGTCTAATGCTTCATCCATTATATTAGTCATGCTTGATATATGATATGTAATCCAATTTTAATATGTGCACATGCATGTAATCTATATCTTTCTTGACTTTTGGTTCTATGTTAACGGAAACGTAACAGAAATTTAATGGTTAAATTGAGTTATGTTTTCTAACGTTGAATCGAATTGTTTAGAAAATGATTTAGATTAAAATTCTGCATTTGATGTGGAACATTGCTTCCTTGAGGAATATCCCCGCTTTAAATAAGGTTGTAAAGTAACGTGTATGGGATGCATGTTTCTTGGTCCGTCTTGTCAATACGGTTTATAGGTATCTTTCTATGGCTGTATCCGAGATCGTGCCAAAGCAGTGATGGTGTAGTTGATAGAATTTTATCCATGTCAGTTGTATATTGATACTAGACAAATTCAAGTGAAAGTGGAAATCCTGAACGTGCCAAAGCTGTCAGGACTACATCGGTAGCTTGAGTTTGTCATTGGCAAGTGAAGCCTTGATACACCTCCTTGTGAACGTGCCAAAGCTGTCATAACGAGAAACGGTCAGGACCAAAATCAAGAGTCAGTGGTGAGTGATTGGCAATGAGTTGTCTACCTAATGAATATACGTAGGCGAGATCGTGTCAAAGCTGTGAGTCGAAATATATTCATGGGATCCTACTCTCACTATGGAATTCGATTTAATTATTGAATTCCCGTTCTCTTTTGGGGATTACAGTATTACGTAAAGTAGTGAGAGACACTGCTGGGTTAAAAATCCATAACTAAGGCAGTGCGTAATATTTTGGAAATTGCTGTTGGGTTTCAATCAAGTCCCAATGATCATTTATCAAGCATAAACGAGTTGAATACATATCAAAGGAGGTGCGGAATAACTCACATTGATCGGTAGAGATGCAACAAAGACCAAAACCGCACTGCTCTCCCTTGCTCGGCAGTGAGCTGTGCGTGGTAGGGGCTGCACGGTGGTGACTGGTTCGGCTTCTCCAAGGTTCGGCTATGAGAGACACCATTGAAGCTCCAAGCTTCAAGCTTCACAAGGTGATTCCTTGCTCACGAAATCACTTCCCTAACACCTTTGTATTCCTCCATGAGTGTGCTAGCACAAAGATCTTGCAACAAGATCATGTCTTTCTCCTCTTGGACTCACGGTTTTGCTACAAAACCAGTGAAGAAATCGTGAAGAAGAAGAGAGGAAAGAGAAGAGAGTTTTGGCTCCAAAAGGGTGAAGATTGAAAATAGAGAGAGAGAATTAGTGGGAAAAAGAAAAAAATTGTAAAAGGTTAATATAATTTCCAAAATATTTAATAAACCATTTACCTTTTTTCTATTTCAAAAAACAAAGCATTAAATGCTTGTCTATCACCACAAATCAACTCACATCAATCACTCAAATGTCACATCACTCAAAGTGACATGTGATTTGACGTTTGATGTGACTTGCGATTTGACGCTTGATTTGATTTGCGTGCCGCACTCGAATTCGAAATGCGAATGCGCTCGCAAACAATCCCGGGCACGGGTTCGCTAATTCCAAATTAACGAATTTTCTGTTGCGTCGTAATTAAATGATTACGCCTAGCGAAATCACTATTCACGTCGCTAACGAATTAATTCTAAATTAATTCGTTCGCCCGAATTAAAATCTAATTTAAATTCCGCGTCGAAATCCAATTTCGTATAATATATCAAATATATTAATTTATCGATTAATTCCAAATTAATCATTTTTCTCTCTTTAATTGATATTTTATCCCAGATAAAATATCTCCGTAATTAATCCCAGATTAATTAAAGTGCGAGTCATACGTCATCGGTGAATCTTTGGGAAGCGAATCATGAGATCCCCAGATATGTTGGCAGTAAATCGGGTCGTCGAACTATCCGAACACGTGAGTACCTCGTACCACGTTTACACCGATTCACAAGACAAGGTTGGCCTCTAGCAAAGCGCCATGCCTACCCAATTCTCCAGAAACATGCTTACAGGAATAAGCGATCTATATCAGGCGTAGTATACGTGGTATTGCGTATTTCGATCCAGTATCGGATGATCACGTGCTAGGCCTAGGGCTGGAATCGTGTCTGCCCCGTACGAAGCACATGTCGGATCTCTGGTAACTAGTCTCTATATCGGATAAACATGACCTTGTCATTTTATCCCGATGACTGCAGTACTAAAGAGAACCAGTACCGTATCCTACGTGACCATCATCTCCATATGACTGGAGTGACACTTCCGTCTTAACATCACACCCAACACACTACGATTCTCAATATACCCAGTATTGGCGTACACAGAACCTGTTAAAGCCCTGGAAGACCTCAACCAAAGTATATTGATTGTCGCAAGTATTAGCGGTGCAAGTCTCAGGTTAAGACCAAATACACCTACCCTGATTTCGGACTTCCATAGACACGTAGTCATACTACCAATGGAATTCCGAAGGGGTCTATCCAGAGCGAAGCTGTTTCCCGTACCATCGGTGAAACACAACCTCCTATTACACTTGCATGAGTATCATATACCCAAATATACGAGAACTATGTCGTTGTGCTCTCACAACACGCACAAGTGCAATACTAGTCTTTTACTTATTTATCGATGTCCAATCTCGATAATACTCTAACTAGGGATATTTAATGATTCTGCCTTCGTGGACTGATACTGTCTCATATCATTCTCAGTCCAGGCACTAATCATAGGGACCTCTCATCATTTATATATCTAGGTGATCTAATCACAAATGATAAGAGTGCAATCTCTTTGTCACACAGTTAATTTGTACAACATCACCATGATCTGTACAAATAGTGACGCTATGGGTCATAATTGTCCAACAATTGCTGCTTTCGTTTTCCTTTATTCTATATTGTTTATAGAATTATACTTTTAATCCACTGCATGCATATTACTTGAATATGTTTTCTGACTTTACTTATGGTTGCTTATTTCTAGAATAGGTTCTAGAATGACCGTAGACTTAGATATTGTTAGATTAGTTCAAACCATCGGGAACTGTTATTCCGATTTTCTTGAAAAATCAAGATGGTTAGTGACTTAGTTACTAAGTCACGATTAGTAATCTAAATAGATATATGTTTTGGATATAG
Source organism: Zanthoxylum bungeanum (assembly GCA_019454045.1). Taxonomy (NCBI): domain Eukaryota; kingdom Viridiplantae; phylum Streptophyta; class Magnoliopsida; order Sapindales; family Rutaceae; genus Zanthoxylum; species Zanthoxylum bungeanum. The sequence goes on from SKCR01035219.1 coordinate 53,989, forward strand.
TTATCTTGTAAGAATAGTTTCTTATACAGTAAGAATTGACTTGAATTATTCATGTATCGAGATTCTTGACTGGCATTAATAAAACTCCATTAAGTATTTTGTTTATCTTATAATGACGTTTCTTGGCTTTAGTGACTTTTAGAAGTCACGTGTTTGACACAGTTTGCTAATCAATCATTTGCTAGTGTTGTGAATAATTGAACGCAAATTATAAAGCTTAAGAACGGAGATGTGTATAGTTGTGTATAGGAAATATCGATTTTCACAATACGACAACTATAGGTATTGGATACCAGATCTCCCGTCTAGTTATTTTAAATATTGTTTAATAATTGTTTTGATATTTGATATCAGAACTTGCGACTATTGGATAGTTACTTGTTCTTTATAAATAATTGTTACATATTTTAATACGACTAGTAGTGTCATTGTTGAAGAGATAAACATTAAGAAAAATATTCGGTTAACTAAATAACTTAGAACAGTGATTTGTAAGATTTTATCACATAAGCATTAGATGCTTGTTCCTTGTGGTAAAGGATGGTCTGATACAAGATCACACCATATATCCTTATCCATTTAATGAATATTGTATTCAGGATGTGATTAAATCTCATTTAACCAATGATCGTCATTGGACCACAAGATTTATTAGACTAATACATTGGATGTATGTAGTTTAATGAATTAGAAATTGTCTTAGATAGTTTTCTTTACTCCGTAACTTTGTTAATGAATTGTCATGACTTAGTTGTGTGTTTCTAAAATAATATATATTAAACGTCTTGAATGGTTCGAGAACTTTCAATATGTTTCTAATGAAACGCAGATAGAATATTTTGAATGGTTCAAATATATTCTATTTGAAGTGTTGAAAACTATATTTTAAAATTCATCACGAGTCTTTGAATTGTTCAAAAATGTTTGATATAACCAAACTTATGAATTTAAGGCAATTAGTTCTAAAGTTGTTTAATGAATGTGATTCTTACTCAATATTAAACTTCCACGATTCCATCTTGATGGAATTGGTCAGTGGGAGTAATTGAATCTTATATGATTTGATTCGTTGATATTGAGTGTTACCAAATTAGTTTTCAATACTCTTGGGGTTATGCTCTAGTAACTCTAATTCATCTCTTTAATTAAGGTTCCATTCGTTCCTACAGTTACATATTTGATATGTATAAGTAGAAAATTCGAATATTGAAAAGTTTGATATTTGAATCTTTCTTTTGTATAATAGTTATATAATTGAAAGTACTTGCGCCTTGGAGGTACAAGTAAAAGTTTATCATTTATTCTATATTCTATTTAATAGAATATTGTATTCTATTTGATAGAATATCTTTTCTATAACCCCGAGCAATAAAATAGTTTTATTACTTGGTGTCTAACATCAGATGTTGACAATTGTAGAAAAAACTTGACTTATTGAAGTCAAATGTGAGAATGATAAACTAGAAGTGGAACTACATAATTAATAAGATGAAAAGACCCTTAGACATCTTCCGTATAAGTTCAATAGGATGTCAGAATCATTTACAAAGTATTTAACACTTAATGATTCTGTTGTTTTCTTATCGAAGAAAATTATCATATAACTTATAGTGGGAGCGATATTTGATATCGATTTCGGAAGTAAGCATTGAACCATAGATCTAAGATTGTTCATAGCTTACTACGATCAATTTTTGAACTTGATTAAGCTTTCGTTATGAATAGTTCATAAAGTGTGCAAATTGTTTGTGCAACAAAAGCAAAGTGAGCTTGATAAAGGTTTGACCTTTATAGTATGATTGTGAGAAAAGTTAAACTCAACTATCTATTGTAAATTCTGAGAAAACTTGTCTCAAGTCGCATTAATTGAACAATTAAAGATTTGTTGGTTAATGTTGATATTAAACTATGTATTTTGGCTAAAGAATGCAAAATGGCGTTCTTGGGTGATTTCTTCGAATGAGAGATCCGTTGTGGTTTCTTTGTTTGAAGAGTTCATTATAGAATTGCCCTAGAGTTTGTATTATACTAAGATCACAGTTTGATATACTAGTTTATAGAGCCTATTGTATACTCAGATAAGTTTTCCGAAAATCTATGTTCTCTAATTTTGATACAGTCAGATTGTCTGATTTTATCAAAATATAGAGAATGCATATATGATAGTAGGGTCAGTGGGAGCGTACAAATTTCTTTTTAAGGTTAAATATCCTAACGATATTATCATTATTAGAGTAATAATTAGATGTTTGTAAAATAAAACGTCTACTTAAGTCTTCTTTTCTCCTTATAAGCAGTGGGAGTAGTCTCTATTATATCTTATATAAAGTTTTATATATGATATAAAACTAAGAGACTTGCGTGAGATACTACAATTAGTCGTGCATTAGATATGATCTAATAAAAGAACACAGTAAGACTATATGTATGACAGTTAGTATAACTGTTTGGCAGTTAACGTGTCTTTTATATATATAGTATTCGTCTTTCGTAAAGGATGATACCTTTGTCGAAAGCAAGATTGATTAGAATGTCTAGTCAATCTTATGCATCATAGGATGATGGCGTAATGAATACTATATTATATGCAATTAAAGATATCAATTTAATCGTAATTGTTACAAGTTATTTTGATATGTTGCAGACCATAGTATGTGTCTTGAAACATGTTCTTTATTATCTTAAAGATATTAATAATGAGTTTCTTATTCATGGAGAATTTAGTCTGCAACCATAAGGTCAGATTAGTTTTGATCCTAATTATGACATTAGATGGTCTATGTCATATAAAGTCAGAAAAGATGCAGTGGGAGTGTCACCGATGATTCTACTAAACTAGTGGAATCAGTTGCAACTTATGAAGTATTGACTTATGAAGTTGCATAGTGACCCTATAGATTAGAAGTTTTCATATTAGTTTAGTGCTTGCGGTTGTCTCATAGTATTTGGATTTTATCTCTAAATACATAGACAACTCAGTAGCTATAGCACAATACTGATATAGCGTCTGAGTCATATTGATGTGGAATTTGGATTCTGCAAAATATGAATTATGCTGGCTAAGGAAAACGATTGAGTTTGTTGGACAGACTCAATTTATTAAAGCGGGCTTACTTGTTGTTGCCTACTTCTTGAGTGCTAGATGAGCTCTTGAGGGCCATGAGTATGTGATATATATTGAGATGTGTATATGATACCGTGGATTGGCACTAGAGCAAATGGGAGAAATTGTTAGGATTGGTGCTCAGAGTGCCAATCTGGATCGTATTTATGTCTGATTCATAAATACGAGCAATTCCATTTTCCATAATATTATTTATTCATTGGTAGCGCCTCTTGTCTTTTATACACATATTCGATCTAATTGTGATTAAATATCTAATTACGATTAGATTGAAACTAAATCTGGTTTAGTGATACGTGTATATTAAACAAAGACCTATAATTTACAATGTAGTGCGCAGTTACAACGTAGTTTGTAATTGACATTGGGAAGCGTACTATAAGATGTATATCCTTAAATAAAGTTCCTGGTCAAGATTTACTAACACGGGTCGGTTATTAAAATCCGCTGAGACCAGTACATGTCGTATATCGTGACTTGGTCTGATGGTTTATCCCAATGAACCATGAGTCTCAGGAGACTTGTATAGACATGTAGGTGTTTATTTGATAAACACCGAACGACTCACTGAAGATTTCCTAATAGATGGTACACCAACGTCAATAGGAATCTTCTCGAGTTGAGAGAGCATAGTGGTCCTTCGACTTGAGATACCACAGTGGGATATATGAGTTATCCTCCGCACTTTGATAGCAGTCACGTCACCGATCTATTCATGATCAGACCTCCGCCTGTTCGTTGGGTGTGGACTGATGCTCATGATATCCAGTGTGTATCAAGAGAGGATTCGCCAGTCCTGAGTACAGGGCATAGGCATCCTTCACGTGTTTACGATCTAGTAAATTCATGGTTGTGGTATAACTTCGGAAATTAGTTCCGAGTGTTATTTAGAGATGGTAAATTGAAAGTCGACTATATTATACCGAACGGATTTGACGTTCTTATCTATATCCTAGGTATAATATGGATAGTCTGTGACGGAGGATTATACATATGCAATGACATCGACTTGTATAGTTTAACGAGATTATCTATGGTCATCATAATTCATGAGTGAGTGAATTATGGACACGAAATTGGATTTCGTGACGGATAGACCTAAACTTAGAGAGTCTCACAATATGAAGTGTACTCGTTGAGAACTTGGGTAACAAGTTATGAATCATATAGATTATTCATACAACTTCATCGGATTAAATGAGTTAATTCGAATCGTTTAATCGGTTAAACGATAACACATGCATTAGGGGATTTTGGTAATTTAATAATTATTGTGTATTTGTATTTGATACATAATTTGATTAGATACACATTAATTATTTGTCAAATGAGATTTTGACACATGCCATTAATATATGTATTTGTTATTTAATGTAAATAAAAAATACATATATAATAATAATTATATTAATTAATTATTTAGATATTTAATTGTTAAATATTTGAATAATTAATTGATAAACTTTTTCATAATTGTTATGAAATTTTTTTAATTATTATTGGTGACACATGGCATGATTTATTAAGCTTAAGTGTTCAAATTTGATTTGTCTAACTTATAGCTTATCTTATATTGATTTTGATTTAATGAAATTAAAATGCAAAAATGACCATTTTGACCCTACAAAGTCGGTCACTTGGATTTCTTAAGATAAAAAATTTTCATCTTCCTTATTCCAACCACCATAGCCGAAACTTGAGAGAGAAAAATCCCTAGGATTTGTTTGATCAAATCATGAAGAAAATAAAGGAAAATTCAAGAAAAAGCTTAGGAAATCAAGGGATTAAAAGTAATCTTCTACAACCATAAGCTTGAAAATTAGTTTCATGTTTTCTTGAATTGTTAGAATAGTTCTAGGGTTCCTTTGTTTGTAAAAATTGGGGCTTTTGATTTTGGTGGATGAAATTGGGAGTGAAGTGCATATGTGAAGTAGATTTGGTTGATATTATTGTAATATTAGTCCAATTTGATCATTATATGATATGTTGGCATTCTAGAGTGTTATGACCACTCTTGTAATGCCTAGAATTGTTCTTGGGTGGTTCATGTGTAGTGACTTTGATTGGTGTTTTGATTAATTGGATTAATCTTGAAAATTTGGATTTAAAGCAAGAAAAATTGGCATTTTCGGTTTCTGGATCAGTTCTGGAAAATCTGGGTTTATGTTGATGAATTTTATGTCATACAAATGCATTGGGTGTGTTTTGGGTGTTGGAACAATTGTCGGAAATTCTTTTGTAGTTGAAATAAGAGAAAACGGCGAAAAACGGCGTTATCGAGTGACTTTTGAGCCAACCGGGTTACGGCTGTCCAAACAGTGAATTTATCACTGTTCAGGCAGCCCATGAACTGCCCTAACACTATTGGGGCTGACCTGGACAGTCCCTATAAGTGTTGGGTGATCGGTTCGGTCAAAAACGTGTTTTGCGTCATTTTGCGGAAAAACGTTTTTCGTAAAAATTTCGCGAACTTTCTACCTTATTTATGTCGTTATTTGATATTGAATAAATACGTTTAGGTGAAATATGAATAAATTATTCATATTAGATATTGAATAATTTATTCGGTAATTTGAAAATGTTTAAAAATTACGATTTCGCCCGAACCGCGCTTCCGCCGCGCCCTTGGCCAAAACCCCAATAATATATATATATATATATTATATATATATATATATTAGATATTGCCCGTGTCTACGGCACAATGTTACAAAATTTACAGAGAGATAAGATTCTGTTATTTAATATGTTTGTTAATTTTCAGAGATATTCTATAATGAAATTATTTTTTTTAATTAAATGATTTTATTCTTTAATTTATTTGGTAGTTTTCATTTTCCATTAATAAATGATTTTATTCGTAATTTATTGGTAGTTTTCATTTTCCATTTTTATAAAGATTCTATAATGAAATGATTCTTTATCAGCCATTAGATTATAATGAAATGATCTGAACCGCCAATTAAGTCATATAAAGATAGTCTTTGGATACATTATCTCTCTTAATCCTAATCACCGGTTGCCTTCTCTTTCCTCTCACACCATTGTGCTTTATAATATATATATATATATATTCCCTTTTCTTGTGAACAATGTAAATTCAATTAATGATAATATAACTTAATATGTTTATAGGGACCTGAAGTCAATCCAATACTTGCAGGTATCAAAAGTGAAAGTCTAATATCTTACCCTTTGCTTAATTGTTTTAGAAATTTTTGACTAGCGAAAATGACGAAAAATATTCTTTGAAATTACATTACAACTATAAAGTATGCTAATCGATTATTTTGAATAACTAAGCTATCAACTATATCTTCTTCTTTTTTCGAAGAAATTAAACCAAAATTTTCAAATAAGCATATCATTACATTACATATTTTGAACAATTTCTTTCACGTCTTTATCCGTTGGTCGGAACCACTTCTTTCAACATTCGCTAGCTACAGGAAGAAAATAGTCTTTGTTCCTTACTACTATTATGGTTATGATGATTAAATTAGGAATGTTTTTTCATTTGTTGAAATAAATGGAAAGGAAAGGCAAGTGAAGTGAAGAGGTAACTTTAAGAAAATAAAAATAAAAATAAAAAAAAAAAAATAAAAAAAAAGAAAGAAAAGAAAAAAGAACACAGGATAGTACCAGAGCGTGAATCCTCATCGGAGATAAGGACGTTACACTATTTCGAGACCCTAGGCTACCAAGACAATACTTTGTATATGTAGCGGCATCCTTTCTAATTTCTAATCACTAATCACTAAATCACTCATTCTCTACATAACAATAAATTAACCCACAAATAAACTACTTACCAGAAGTTTATGGGACAGTAATAGTTTAAAGATATAGCGACGAACACATTTCACTTCAATAAATAATCAATTTCATCTACAATTACAAGAATGCATTCGTTTTCCAAAATTAACCAAGTATGATATCACTGAGTAAATTCAGGCACCAACCTCCGGACGGAGAAATTAAAAGTTGAATGAAAATTCGTAAAGGTTGGACATGAAGATACTTAACATGTAACACTGGATAAGAAAACCAAAAAATAAAAATAAAAATGCCAAGGAGAATCTAATTAACATGATACATAGAGCTAACGAAGAGAGAGTTACCATGAAATGTCATTCTGAGACCAAAGAATACCTAGTCACATCAGTGTTGTGGCCTCAAGAATTTGAAGAGCTATGAAAGGAAGCATGCTTATGCAATAGCGTATTTGACGGTCTCCCACTCTTTTGGCCGCCACATGGACTTTTGGACACAGAGCAAGCCCTCCTTGTCCTTTGAGTAAATCATCCGAACCTCCCACTGCATAGATTTCACCATGCTCTCCATCTCATTAATGGTCTCAACATCATCACGAACAATTAGCTTTCCTTCTGGCCTGAGGATCCGATCAACCTCAGCAATTACAGCTACTAGATTACACCTACAAGTTCCAGATAACATTGCCGTGTCAGAAGAGGGTATAGCTATATAATATAACTCGTGCTTTAGTATCTTTTAGAAGTATTAATGGCAAGAAATGAAAACGAAATATCAGTACAGACCTCTTTTTAACCTTTGAGAAGAGATGGTCTGCATGGAGAAGATCATAAGTTCTAGGATAGGTGCTAAATGATTCGCACCAATCATGATATATACCAAAAAGACCTCGTTCATAAATTATTGGTAATGTATCTGGGGAATCTATTGAGATTACATTCATGACCCAAACATTCATATTTTTCAAAGCTGCAGCAAATCTGCAAGCATAATATCATTGTTAGAACCGAAGCGAAGAATATAACAAGAAGCTGCTGTTCCTATTGAGAGTTTCTGTCAAACAGAACAAATTTCAGCCTGAGAAATGGATCATTATCAGTTGAAATCAATCCATTCCTGGCCATCTTTTTTTATTGCTGTTATTGATAAATTAGATACCAGATTAATCACTGTTGCCAAAGAGAACCATGAAACAATTAAGAAAAATAACCTCAAAGGACCATAGTTACCCTCCTAGAAAAATAAATGCTCATCTTCTTACCCTCCATATATGGATCGCATGTCCATGACATTCCTCACAGATGACCAGTTTATTCCCATGCCGTTTAGGTATGACTGGGACACTACCCGTTTCCAGTGCTCATAATCCGCAGTGAAATCCTCTGGGGCTGATTTACCGTACACTCCAACTTGGGAACTTAACAACCAGTAGGGTGTTTTCTCTAACCTTGCTGGCCACTGCTCAGGCCACTGTGAACCACGTTCTAATGATTCTACCGGAACCTTATGCATGCACGCTTGCAGTGGGACATGCCTGTTAACAATAATGAAATTAAGAGTTTGTTAGCTATCAAGGTCATTCTGAAAATCTTGCATCTTTTTTTCCCCTATTAGATGACAAGGCATACTCCCTCTTTACCAAATCCATTGATTATTTACTGAGTGAATACAGTAACTTTGTCTCAGCTTAAGAGTAAGATTACCATGCTGCATTTGGATCATCAGCCCCTGAGCAGACTGGAGGCTCCTGTTGTGATCTTTTCTCATAGCACTCATTAGACGTAGGCTTCCTATATATTGCTATTCCCACTCCATTGACAGTATCCTTGTTGATGGACAAAAGTTCCCAGCACATTGCTTTTGTTAATTCAGACATGGCTGCAAACGGTTCCCACGAAATGTACTAGTAGTTAGAATCCATCAATCTTTCCAAGAGTTCCAGACCTATCAAAGTGAGAAATCAATTACCATTCCAAATTTCTACATCTTCAGGACGATTCTGATAAACAGGAGTTGCAGACCAAAGAAAGAAACCACCAGATCTCAACACACGATTCAACTCCAATAGTAGTTTACCACCTGCATATTGTAACAATTAGAAAAACTCAATACTAAGTCTAGGTATAAAGTTCCAACATCAATATCATGATATGCAATTTTGGCAAGTGGAAACCTCAAGAATGAAACATCAATATTAAATACCATAAATAAACACCTTCAATGAGAAGTCAGACACAAATGAACTCTATAAGTCATAAGATACGACACTAAATACCTTCTATATGCCATGGGACTCGACAACGTGCACAGTGGACAGCATCAAAAACTCTGCTAGGGAAAGGAAGTCTCTCCGTTCCCATCACAGCAGATATAGCAGGGATTCCCCTTTCAAGTGCAAATTGGACTTGGGCTTCATGTTCATCTTTAGGAGCAAATGACATAGTGAGGACATCTCGATCAAAGAGAAACCCTCCGAAGCTAGCCACCCCACATCCAACATCCAATATCACACGAGTCCGTTTTCCCCAAGAAACATCAGGTATAGACTGCATAGGTCAGATATTAATATCAAGCAGAAATTGTAAGACAACTCAGGAAAGACATTCAAATAAAGGAGCGACAAACAAACATAAAAATCTATCATCCAAGTGACTAAAGTACGCTTGCAGATGATAGCTATGAATACAAGCAAAACAAATGCCAAGGGTCTAGGAAACACAATAAAGTTCCAGAGGACAGGATCTTAGGCGACAACATGATACTATCAAGTATCCATAAAAAATTAAATAGGACCGAAATGGAAAATTAAGATAATACCTTGTTGAGAGAGATATGGTTGATGTATAAATAAGTGTGTTCATACTACACGATAAATATCGGATTGCAGTGAAAAACAACATTAATAACAACAATAAAGAGAATTTAAAATCTAACTGACAACACCATATAGATTATATATAATGATGAGCCAACCAATATGCAAATTAACCAACACATAATGGAGTTTGAAGAAGATATAATCGCTTGAACTGCTTACCTCCTGAATGAAGTCAATATAATGGAGGGCGCCATTCTTAAATTGGGTACCACCACCTGGGAAAGTGAGGTATTCTCCAGTAAGTTTCACCCAATTTTGGTGCCCCTTTACTTCTGCAAGCTTGGTATGGGGGACGTTGTAGTACCATATCTGTGGGGGGAAAGTTTATTAATTCTATCTAAACAACAATAAAAAGTAAAGCATAAATGAACCACATGAATTTGAGCATACCTTTTCCCTGCTTGTAGGCCACTCAACTGATCGTTTATACCCTTCAGGAAGAGGAACAAGGCAGGTGGGAGGTTCTTCAGGACAGTGCCTCTCTCGGTGCTCATAGTGCTTACTGGATCGAAGATGCTTCATTGCTTGCAAGTTGTCAAGGCAAGGAATATAATCAGCACCAGCAGTGACATTGCAAAGTTTCCAACTGTATCCACTTTGTTGCTTAGAAGATAATTGAGCTTCCTTTTCATTCCTTGACTCTGTTGCCTGGGTTGACCATGAACCCTTCTGGGTGGTAGTTTCATTTGTGAGCTCCAACTGAGCACCAGAAGGAAATACCTCATTTGAACTCTGGTTTTTAGCTTGGCTGTCCTTTTTATTATCAGAGCTTTTCTCCGACTCCTTGTTATCATTTTGATCTTCCTTCTCCTCTCCCTGACCATCTACATTTTCTCCATCCTTTGTTTCCCCGGAGCTCTCCTCCAACTTGGTCTCACTCTCATTGGTATCAAATTTATTCCCATTCTCATCCGAGTAAGATTTCTTCTCGCTTTCATTAGAATTATCTTCAGAACCATCAGAATTTGTCTCTCCATCTTGTGAATCCATTTTAGAATCCCCATCTTTACTTTGTGTCTGCGTATTAGATCCATCATCCGATCTACTCTCTTCTTTGGACTTTCCATCAGATGTTTCCTCTACATTTTCTTGGCTTCTATTATTCTTGTCTCCTTTTGTCGCATCCTCAGGTAAATCAGCATTATTATCTTCAAATTGCAGAGAACTACTCTCATTGCTCTCAGCCACCTGCTGCTTCACCTCATTCTTCTTCTCCTGAGCTGGCTCGTCCACATTTTGAACAGGAGACACAGATGATGATGATGATGATGATGATGTCATCATCCAAACCCCAACCATACAAAGAGCTACAAAAACTGCAAGCGTCACAGTTGAGCAGTAACTCCACGACGACCTCCTATTATCTATCCTACTATACTTCCCTGTCGCCATAATTCCTGTTGACTTATTTCCCCTCCTTAATTTCAAAGAATATTTTTTGAAATTAAGGATTTACACCTGCAGATCAAATCACAAAGCAAAAATTAAAACGAAAACGAAAAACAAAACAAAACCTACTGAGTATGATATGCCAAATTTGGGATAACAAAATCATGTTACAAGAAAAAAAAAAAAAAAAAAAAAAAACCAAGAAGCTAGCAATCACAATCAATAACTTAATTATCTCCGTTCTAAGTGATTAGATCAAGGTTCTAATAATGAAAAGAAAGAAGATCAAAGCTAAAAACAATACGACGGCGTTTAGTTGAGCTAATAAACTAACAAAACGAAGTGGTGAAAATGAAGATACGGAATCAAGTGGAGATTAAAAACAGAATAAGCATGTTACCGGAAAGAGAGTCGAAGCAGATCCAGGAGCTAATCAGTTGTGCTTTCTTTACTCATGCTCACTTTCATTCAAGAAACTGATGGATTTCACTGATACATTCACTGCTTTTATAGGGAAACTTCATTTATCTATTATAAAATTTCACCAACAATCTCAAAAATATTTTTAATGGTCAAATAAATATTTTTAAGATAAAATTATCATCCCTTTTCAAGTTGAAAAAAGAATCTAAGGATCTTACTCACAATAATCACAAAACCTCCACTAAACCACTTTTTTTCTGAAATTTTTTTCACAACTTAACTCATAAAATTCTGGAAAGACTCATTTCATCAGTTGTAAATTAATTAAATAAAGTTGGTAACAATATAATTTTCGCAGTTATTGTTAAACATTAGAGTGGTGGTCAGACAGTGGCCGACAATATTAGCATCCGGGCGTCCGCTCGGTCGCCCAAAATCTTCCTTAGGCGTCCGCACGGGCGCCCGCAGACATGGGAATAAATGGATGCCCGAGCGGGCGCCTATACTTGGAACATGCGCCAATATTATGAACGAGCGCCCTCGCGAGAGCCCGCATGTATAAACTTAAAATTCATGTAGGTTCATTTTATCTGGTTAGAAATTAAAATTTTATTCATTTTGTGTGATTGTGCAGGTTCAATGGATTTAACTGCACTGAGGATGTGGTACAATGGATCATGGACAACTTCAGAAAATTGTAGAATGGATTATCATAATAGAGATGTAACTGTGATTGTTGTTCCAAATAATATTACATTTGATCAGCTAATTGAAAAAGTATATGCGACAATCGACAAAAGTTCAAATGAATATCAACTTTCTTTGAATGCAGTTTTTAAATCTGTTTTAAGTACAGATGGTTGCAAAGGATTCCCCATGAATATTACGAGTGATGAAATGGTTAAGGATTTATTGATACTAAATTCTCAAGTGGGAAACCACAGTTTGACTAATTTTTATGTGACGACATATCCTAATGTTTCCATAAAGTCTTAATTCACAACTTCAACAAATAACGCAGTTACTTTTCATTAAAGTCAGAAGTTCGCACCAACAACACAATCAGAAGCATTTGGTATTGGAGTGGAAACTGGGAGGTCCCAATTATTTGCCAACATGGAATGATGACAGTAGTTATATATGGAATGATGAGCAAATGTGTAATACTCAAATAAATGAAGGTATTGAACTTCCACGAAATCGGTCGATAGGTCCAAGGGAAGGTTCATACATGCACGTTATATCTTTTGATACACTTAAGTTCATGGCTCATCTAATTGAATCTGATTGGACTACTCTGGGCATGGTAATAGAATCGAGTTCCGGTGGTATTTGTTGGACATTTGTTTGCAGAGAAGAATGTCATGTACATGGAATTGAGCATGTTCGCTATAAGAAAAAATTTGAGCTCATGGTTGCCAAGTCCACTAAGACACATTTTGATGTGCGTTGTGCTTCGGATTCTTGTAAATGGAGATTTCGAGCAACTAAGATGAATGATGAAATTAATGTTCCTTTGGTTGTAATGCAGTGTGATAAGCTTGAACTGCATACGTGTCATAATGATATATTTTAGAACATACATCGACAAGTCAATAGTCGGGTAGTCGGTCATATTATCAAGGATAATTTTGTTGATGATCGCCAAATATACTCTCCAAAAGATATAATATATGATGTCAACAAGGATCACAATGTAAAATTAACTTATCAACAAGAATATCGAGCGAAGGAAGTTGCTTTAAAATTATTGAGAGGAAGTGAAGAAAAGTCATATAACTTACTCCAGTGGTACTCATTTATTTTGCAACAGAACAACTCTGGCACGATAACACACCTTATGAAGAATGAGGATGATAACTTTATGTACTATTTTCTAGCAATGGGATCTTGTGTCAGGGGATTTTCACAGTTTATTCTACCAGTTATTACAGTGGACAGATCACCTCTGAAAGGTAAATATCGCGTAACACTTTTTATGGCAACATACTTGGATGGAAATAATCAATTATTTATGGTTGTAATTGAGATTGGTGATACAGAGAATGACACATTATGGGAGTGATTTATTCATAGATTGTTCGATGTTATTGGGGATGTTCTGGAGTTGTGTTCATTTCTGATCGACATAAGTCAATAGCAAAAACGATTTTTAGGGTGTTCTCAATCGTAGAACACAATGTTTGTTTTTATCATCTACAAGACAACTTGAAATCCATTTTCAAGATGGAGCCGAAAGCATGGAAGAAATTTAAGTTGTCATTTATTGCTATAGCGAAAGAGTATGATTTAGTTGAATTTAAAAGAAAATATGGGGCTTGTGGGGTATGCATCTTGATGCAGCTAGATATTTGGAGGAGGATATGGGTGTTTGTGTTGGGATATATGCCCTACAGCTTCATGTAATGTAAACGGTTTTATATGTTATGAAATAAAATGATGCATTATTCATTTATCAAAGTGTTTGTTTAAATTTTTGCATATTGTAAATTATCTTGATTACCTTAGATTACGCATGTACCTTCAGACTTAGTGTATGAATGTTATACACAAGAGGATTTAAGTCTGAAGTTGGTAATCTAAAATAGTCCATAGAGAGCAAACAAAGCGGGTACTTTATTTATGGTTAATCTATAACTGTGGTCCATTCTATAATTATATGTCGACCTTGATCCGGGATCGTCCATGTGGAGACATGAGAATGAAGGCACCTTGTATGATGTGATCATATAGGACTGGACCCAGATAAAAATGACTTTCTTATAATATCCGTTGAATAAAGAAATTCATTTCGATTTACTAGATGATCATATATGGATTGATCTTAATACTGAGTGTAATACGAACTCCTGCATAGCAGTCTATGTCATTTGATTTACAAAGATGAGATTGGTGTAGCAGTCCCGACTAATAGCTATGTACTTTAGGGACATGGTTTGGTGTGTAGCTGGGGACGTTTTGCATAGACATGGAGTTCACTCATTCTTGCGAGAAATAAATGAGTATCTTCCTTAATGGTTAATTCGGTACTTGTACGGTTTGAGTGCTCAAGTCTTTCTATTACGAATAGAAAGATTAAAATTCATAATGGTTATGAATAAATCGTTCATTAGAGAATCAATGGTACTTAAGGTAAAAATAATTAGAGCGGTATAACAAACATTATGGCCTGGCTTTAATTACTAGATACTCGTGAATAGTTAATCTGTATGTAGTGACTATATCGATGGACACCGACGTGGTTCGGCTTAATATACTATCTACGACAACGAGATTGCAGCTTCGGGTTTTTAGTGGAATAACCCGAAGTTAATATTTCGGAATATTTAATTAAGAGCTTAATTAATATTTCGAGATTATTGGAGCTCGGAACCGTAGGTCCATTTGGTCCCCGTACTAGCTCAATATATTGTAGCAGATTTAGTATAATTGGATAGTCCAATTATATACTCACTAATGTATAAATATTATTAATATGATTAATAATATCATTTTGTCACACTTGAAACTATATATTAAAATTTAATATATATTTTTAATAATTATATGATAATTATTGAATGCATAATATTAAATTATATATGATATAATTTAATGAGGTAAATTATATTTGGAAACTCTTGGTGAGTTATGCTAGGTTGCAAAACTCTTGGATTTAAATTTGGAAACTCTTGGTGAGTTATGCTAAGTTGCAAACTATTGGATTTAAATTTGGTGGTTACACTTTTTGAAAGATAATTGCACTTTTAATTTTGTATCACATATTTCATTATGGTAATTAAATTTTATGTTATAAAATTAATGCCCAAATCCTTACTTGGCCGATTTTTTCAAAGTAAGAAGGGGAAAGGATTATGTTAATTTTTGGAAATTAATAATTCTAAGTATAAAAAGAAAAATTGCTTTTCTTTTTGCCTAATCTCATTTTTGAACCCTAGCATCCATCTTCTTATTTTCCAAATTCTCTCAAAGTGTTGAGAAAATAAAAATAAGAACAAAAAGAAAAATAAAAGGATTTCCTAAGTGTGATTCATTCTCTAAAAAGTTTAGGGATTAATTTTGTGAGTATAGCCCACACTAGTTTCCGTTAGTAACGAGATATATCTCAGAAGACTTTGTGGTGTTGAACCAAAACTCATCTTCTTCTTTTTCATAGTCACACGACAGTGAGGCTTATTTTTGCTCACTGCCGCACACAAAAGTTGTGTAACGGGACTCGGTTTGAATTCCTTTTGATCTAGAATTTTTAGAGAACTTTAAGTGATGTTTTGGGGCTGTGTTGGGACTGTTTTTGGGTGAAAAATCAGACCTGAAATATAGCAGAAACTGAATCATTAAAGGGTTGAACTGGGCAGTGAATTGAGTGCGTTTTGAGTCCAAAACAGTCCACTTTTTGTGTTGCTGTTCAGGGCTGTTCGGGGACTGTTTCAGGGCTGTTTTGGGGCTGGAATTTTATCTAAAACAGAAGTAAAATTTTACTTGTGGTACTAGTATCACTCGACAACTTGGTGAGAAGGGCAGAAAAATTTTCAAGCCTGATCCGAGTGTCTAACGTGCTTCCGCTGCGCAAGGAAAGCGTTTCCTACAGTGTGTAATTGGGCATGTTCACAATTTGAAGGGAGATAGTACAGTATTCTGACTAGTAATAATACAGAGAGTGTAGAGTTATTGATGAAATAGGAAAGAAGGTTGTCAATTACTCATATGGTTGACTACTTCATAGAAAAGACACAAAATTGGTTTTATGATAGAAAGAAGATGGTCGAATCGATGACAACTCGACTAGCCAATTAGGCTTATAACATAGTGGATGGGAGGAAAACTATCGCGGAGAGCATGAATGTATCATATGTCTCTGATCATCAATATCAGGTTAAGAGTCGTAGGATACGGGAGGGTTAATTGATTTACGTGAAAAGA
Source organism: Zanthoxylum bungeanum (assembly GCA_019454045.1). Classification (NCBI taxonomy): domain Eukaryota; kingdom Viridiplantae; phylum Streptophyta; class Magnoliopsida; order Sapindales; family Rutaceae; genus Zanthoxylum; species Zanthoxylum bungeanum. The sequence continues at coordinate 70,497 of SKCR01035219.1, forward strand.
CGTGGAATTGTAGAGTTTTTCAGTTGGATATGCTTGTGTGTGCCCATACAATTTCAGTTTGTATGTTTGGTCGAATTGATCATGTTAGCCTATGTTCTCATTTCTATTTAAAGGACCAATTATTACATGTATAAAATCCGACAAACTCTAACCAGAGTGGAAGAATATGTTGAAGAGGCACCATTATATTTAGAAACTTTTTGGCTTCATTAAGGTTAATGTACGAATCCATTGTTCGAATATACTTTCTTTTTAGGCAAATTTATGCACAGACCCAATGATTATTGTTGAGATCGACCAGAATGAAAATATGTAATTAATAACGAAAAAAACTATAATTAATAATGGAACAATAAGAAAAATATACTCATTTTAATCGATAAAGACATGATAAGGATGTGGCTCACCTGATCTGCATCCTTCCATGATTTGGATAACGTATTAAATTTTGAGCCATGATAGTAATTTATAAGTATCTTATTGTACTCTATTTTATCATTGTCACCATCTGACATCTCCCATATAGTCTTCAAGAATCTCTAAATTATAAATATAAAAGATCAGTCAATATATGTAACTATGTTCACATTGTTGGGGTTTCGGGTGATAGATGCGGCGGAAGCGCGGTTCGGGCGAAATCGTAATTTTAAAACTTTTTCAAATTACCGAATAAATTATTCAATATCTAATATGAATAATTTATTCATATTTCACCTAAACCTATTTATTCGATATCAAATAACAACATAAATATATATGAAACGTCGCAAAACTTTTACTAAAAATATTTTTCTGTAAAATGACGCAAAATACGTTTTTGACCGAACCGACCACCCAACACTTATGGAGACTACCCAGGTCAGCCCCAATAGTGTTCGGGCAGTTCATGGGCTGCCTGTAGGCACTGTATTTTTACATGTAAGTCCCGATGATGAGCCTCGTACGGAGGCACTACCTTTTTATGTCGTGGAAGTCGCGAGAAATGGACGTCGGAAGGGAATAATTGAGAATTAATGTTTTGTTGGATTTGATTCGCTCGTTTAGCTTCGGGTTTGTTCGTCAGACTTCCGTTTCAAAATCATCCTTGCCCTAAAACCCCCGCGAGCAACATTTCCTTGACCCAAACACCTAAACCCACGCCCATAAGCCCACCAAAACCAACCAAATCACACACCAAGCCCACCAACACCAAGGCCCACGCCCTTAACACACATTTACCAATCCATCTAACTATTCAAACAACCAAAATAACCTTCTACCATGCATACCCCACACATTTGACACCAAATTTACCTTGCCCTTCATTTTCCAAGCCATTTAATTCACTAACCCCACACCATTGATAAAGCCACCTCCTAATTAATGTCACCCCCCTCCAAGTCAAAAGAAACCACCAATCATCCTTCCATTTTCAACAAAGCAAGCCACCCAATTAATACCCCTAGCCTACCCAATTAATGCACCCATTTTTGACTATATAAACCACCCTTAGCTCCCTTGAAACCCCTAGCACTTTGATAGCATACACAACACAAAAACTCCTAATTTCCCCTTTGCATCTCACGCCCACTGCCCCCTTACTATAGCCCTCTCTCATGCCACAAGAAGCCAGCCCCTTTATCACTCATATAGCCACACGTCATCTGCCCCTTCATCACTTATATAGCCACTTGCCCCTAATAAAGCCATACACTCCACACGTTGACTGCCCCTAAGCCTTTCAAGCACCCACGCTATATAGCACCCTCAGCATACACGCTCACAGCCACGCCCACTGCCTTGCGCACCTCAACAGTCCCAGCATCAATGCCACACGTCCCTGCCTTTACACCTCACGTTGCCCCATCTTAACAGCCCCTCATAAGCCTCACACTAATTGCCCTTTACCTACAACTCTGCCACACGTCCCTGCCTTGCCACAAACCTCACGCCTGCTTCCATTCAACATTAACACGCCACTTGCCTCAAAGCTTCACGCCCACATCACAAGACCTCACGCCTAACACCATTATCACGTAAGCCATATTCACTCAAGCAGCGCATCACTAGCCTCACAACCCCACACCATTATAACGTAAGCCATATTCACTCAATCAGCACACACGCCACAGCCCCCCTCACTGCCCAGTTTAGCCGAACCATAAGCCCTTCAAACTGCCACAAAACACTACCCCCTGCATGCCTAAACTGCTCCCTGTTCAGCCCCTCAAATTGCCGCATAACCCTTGACTGCACTGCACGGTTTTTGCACCCACTGCACACATAAAAACTGTCGCACACTGCCATGTCCCCACTGCCCAGTTTGCCGTAGGTTTGGGGCTTAAAAACTGTCTCGAATCAGTCCCCGAAACTACCCAAAACTGCGCCAAAAAATTGCACAAAATAACAGCCCAATGCCCCTCCAAACACGCCAAAACAGTCCCATGAATTACCAAAAACAGCGACCAGAAAATACAACGGAAACCGCAGTAAAACGGAGTGAAAACAGCGAGAAAAACTGCGAAACAGCGAAGGAAAATGCCGAAACAGCGAACCAGAGGAGTCACAGAAAGTTAGCCCTTCCGACCGACCGTATAACGCACTTCCGAGAGACGACACAAAAGGTTAGACCTGAGGGCATATGTAATAAAATTTCCTCGCATTAATTGGTGACTTAGAAGACATGTAATTTATTTTTCCTCGCATAAATTAGTGAATAGTTTAGCATGTTATTTATTTTACTTTACATGAATTAGTAATTTAGAAATCATGTTATTTATGTTATTTAGTATGAGTGAATAGTTTAGCATGTTATCTATTTTACTTTGCATGAATTAGTTTAGTTTAGAAAATTATTTATCTTTGAAATATGATTTGGCCTAGTACATTATTTCTTTAAGTATGACTTAGTTATTTACCTTTCGCAATAGGAATTTAAGTTATGTTATATTTAGGTCGTTATTTATTTAACATGATTGATGTGTGATATCATGTGTTTACTGTTATGAAGATTTTCTTTTAAAGCATGCGAACTTAGATTTAGGCCTTATATGAATTTAGATACCTTTTGTAAATATATGTCGAGTAGACTTGGTTAAAATCGCACAAATTCATTCATTACAAATGACATAAGTAAGGGACCATTCCGAACCCAACGGTTTGAGGTCTTCCCTTGCGAGTGGTGAGTGCGGCCTTAAATTATTTTCCCGGGTCACACCGGGTGGTGACTCCATTATTCTCCGGTTTAGTCCCCGTGGGCTACTCCGTACTCCCAACTATGCCGCAAGCCTAGAACAACATGCGTCGCCCGATTTCTGTGTCCTACAGTCTGGCGACTCCACTGGGATAGAGAATCAGCCCCAAAATAATATCTTGTAATGTTTGTGATTTGTGCTTTAATTAACCATGTCTACTGTGGGTTAAGGGAATTTAATCAAAGGCAATTATTAAGGCTTGGTAATGATTTGGTGTCTTCCTTCACTCACTACCTTTCTATAAGGAAAAGCTGTGAAGGCACCGAGGTAATTATTATCTATAGCTCAATGTGACAGACTAATTTGGAGGACTTGTTGTTTATTCCTATCACCAAGGCGATAAGAGCCTAAGAGGCTTGGGTATTTAAGAGAGTTCGCTCCACCCTCCCTCTGGGGAATCTACAATAAGAAATCCATTTGACAGTTAGTCACATACCGTTACTCGTTGGCACGTACCGTAAGGTATAAAAAAGGTGCGTTCACTTGGTCATTTGAACCCTTGAGTGGGGAGTCCTAGTTGTGAACAATCCTTCGTCAGCGAGAACCTTTGTTTACACTCCTGAAACCTACATGTGAACCATAGTTATATGACCAATATAAGTTATTTATGTATGCTTGTGTTTAGGACCATCATCATTTGGATTCTATTGGACCTTCTGTCAAGAGATATTAACTTGTTGGGCCATTTAAACTGGGACAAGTTCGTGTCCTTTGACAATTGGGCCAAAAGCTTCTAAATATGCTAATGAGCCATTTTGTGTTTAGGCCTCTTATTATTTGAAGTCATTTAGCCATGATACCGCAAGAGTATGAAGTTGTTGGGCCTTTTCAACTGGGGCAAGTTTGCACCTTGAAATGACGTGATTGAATGCTTTAAAATGACAACAGGCCAACTTATATATGTATTTTCTGTTGGACAATTATGACCCATAGCGTCACTATTTGTACAGATCATGGTGTTGTTGTACAAATTAATTATGTGACAATGAGATTCCACTCTTATCATTTGTGATTAGATCACCTAGATGTATAAATGATAGGAGGTCCCTATGATTAGTTCATGGATTGAGATGATATGAGACAGTATCAGTCCACGAAGGATTAATCATTAAATAATCCATAGTCGTAGTATTATCGAGATTGGACATCGATAATGCGGAATAGACTAGTATTACACTTGTGCGCGTTGTGGGAGCACAACGACATAGTTCTCATATATTTAAGTATTGGATACTTATGCAAGTGTGATAGGAGGTTGTGTTTACCGATGGTACGGAAAATAGCTTCGGTCTGGATAGACCCCTCGGAATTCCATTGGTAGTATGACTATGTGTATATGGAAGTCCAAAATCAGGGTAGGTGTATTTAGTCTTAACCTGAGACTTGCACCGCTAATACTTGTGACAATCAATATGCTTTGGTTTTGGTCATCCAGGGCTTTAACCGGTTCTGTGTACGCCTCTGCTGGGTATATTGAGAATCATAGTGTATTGGGTGTGATGTCAAGACGGAGGTATCACTCCAGTCATAGTGGAGATGATGTCACGTAGGATATGGAACTAGTACTCTTAAGTACTGCAGTCATCGGGATGATATGACTAGGTCATGTTCATCCGATTATAGAGACTAGTTACCAGACATCCGACATGTGCTTCGTACGGGGCAGACATAATTCCAGCCCCAAGCCTAGCACGTGACATCTGATACTGGATCGCTATACAGAATACTACGTATACTACGCATGACATAGATTGTATATTCCAGTAAGAATATTTCTGGAGAATTGGGTAGGCACGGTGCTTTGCTAGAAGCCAACCATGTCTTGTAAATCCGTAAGCATGTGGTACGAGGTACACACTTAATCGGATAGTCCGATAACCGAATTTACTGCCAACATATCCAGAGGTCTCTTGGGTCGCTTCCCAAAGATTCACCGATGACAGTTGACTTAAACTAGAATTAATCTGGGATTAATTTAGAGAGAGAAAATTAATCTGGGATTAATTGAGGCTTTATTTAATCTGGGATTAAATGTGTTCGGAAGAGAGAGAACGTGATTAATTTGGAATTAATCGGTGAAATAAATTTAATAGTCAAATTTGATTTTTCTATTTAATTTATTTGCATGGGCTAAAATTAATATATCAGATGTATTAATCGGAATTAGATTTCATTATGAAATTAAAGTTGGACTTTAATACGAGCGAACAGATTAATTTAAAATTAATTCGTAAACGGCATTTGTAATATATTTACGAGGCGTCGTCATTTAATTAAATTAGATTTAATTATTTAGCAACGGAAATTCGTTTAATCAGATTAAATGGATTCAAGTCGCGAAAAACATTCGTAGAATCCATTTGAGTTTTGAATTAAAATGTGGGGCCCACTTAACATGTGGTAGTTGGGAGGGTAGTTGACATTTATGCCAAGCCACCAACTTTCCAACCACCTTGGAATGGTTTTGGTGAAACCATTTACCCAACCACCTTGTTTAGGTAAAAGGGTAAATTGGTTTTACCAAAAGGCATCTCTCTCTCTCATTACACAACACTTGACACAGATCAAACCCTAGTTCATCCTTGTTTAGGCGTGAACCTCTAGTCTCCCTCTCTTTGATTTTGTTGCAAAATCAAACTAGCTAGCACTTCAAGAAGTCTTCTAAGGTGATAGAGAAACCAACTCAAAGCTTGGAATCAACAAAGGAAGGATCTTGGAAACCAACTCAAAGCTTGGAATCAACAAAGGAAGGATCTTGGAGATCTTCATTCAAAATTTTAAAAGCTCAAATCCATTCAATGTAAGTAATTCCGCAACTTATAATGAATTTATGAACACCTTTTCTTGCTTATTAGATCCTTGGCATGTTCTAGGAACACCAACAATGGTATCAAGAGCCAATTTTAAGCATGAAAATTTTAGGGTTCATGAGACTAAAATTTGGGCTTTTATGTTTTGAACATGATTCTTTAAAAATGATGCTTTGAGCATGCTTAGAATATGATAACTTAGAGTTATGCATGATTAGATTTGGGATAAATTGATTGGATCAAAATTTTGAATTTTCCCTTAGTGTGGCCGAAACTGTAACAGTGGACTGCAATTTGTTTTTTCAATTTTTACACCATTGGATGTGTTTAAATGCATGATAAAATGTTGATTGTTGGTTTGATTAGATTAGAATCAAAGTCAATAATGTTTATGTTAAATTCAAGAGCATGTTGAGCATGAAATGATGTGTTTTGGCTTTAATTTGTGTTGAGTATAAATTGATGGATTAAGCATGATTAATTAAGTTAATTGGTATTTTGGAAATATTGAGTTTAATTAATTAATCATGGCTAATACACTTTAATTAAAATAATTGTGATATTTGGAATATTATAATTATGTTAATATGCCTTTAAATTAAGAATTGGGCTAAAAGTGTGTATTTGGGCTTAATGGGCTTGGTTTGACCAAGTTTGGTTTTGGACTTTTGGATTGGATCCAATTGGGCCCAAAACCAATTCCATAAAGTCCAAATACATCACTTGGCCCTTCAAAGAATTTAATTGGGCCTAGTGGGCCTAAATTGATTAGTTGGCAATAGGGTGATTCCTATTGGGCCTTGGCATTTTGGGTTTGATCCATTATGACCAAAGCCCATGCCTTAAGAATCAATTAAAAGCCCATTGGACTTTAATTAAAATGGCATTGGATGTTATTGGGCCTTTGAGACCCATCAAGATTGGATTTGGAATCCAAGTCTTTAAGGCATATAAATAAGTGTAAGTATTTAATTTGGAATTAAATTGGAATTAGTATTGAATACAAATAAATTGGATTTATAGTTGTAGTTCGATATAATTCAAGAATACGTACTTTAAGTATTTATTCTTAAACGAGTTGGACTCGCGCAAATCAAATCGTTGTTTGAACATTGGATAGTCATTAATCAAAGATTAATTAATTGGATTAGATTGATTGAATAACATGCTTTGTATGAATACATGAATGTGTTGTATGAATAATGTATATCGGATGGATATTAGAAGGGCGAGAGCAATTTTGGAAATTGTAATAAATTTAGAATTTATTACATTGGACCTGCGTGTCCAGCCTTTTATCTCCTTATTCTTTGTATTTCTCTTCTCACCAATTCCCTTCAATGTAAATGAGGTTTCTTTATTGTATTATGTAATTGGGTAGAAGTTAGAATAGTTCTAGCCGGGGAGAGGAAATTGAGTGATTTGTTCTAGGAACAATTTGTGACATATCCATCCGCATATCATTATTAATTTATTTATCGCGCCTTATTATGCTTTTAGAATGCATGCTTAAGGGTGTATGATGAGACCTAATCAAAGATAATAAATTGATTTCCAATTTACGCGAAAAACCCTCAAAACATATTAAGCGTTTTTCCTTCCGTTGAGTGATTCTTACCCAAGATCCAAAGTTGGCATTGGTTTGTTGGCCAAAGTCAAGACATTTGTCAATTGCGGATGTGTTTGAATCATGAGAGTTTTGTTCCATATCAGTGTCTTGTCCAAGTCGTGATTTGTTGGCCAAAGTCAAGATCACTTCTTGTCCATCGACATTGATTACGAAGCTTTCCATGTCAATGGGTCCTGCTTAACTGGAATCATTAAGCTTGTTGTGCCAAAGCCAAGGCTTAGTTGATTCAAAGGAAAAAGGTTAGGAAAATATATTGGATATATTGGCATATATATTGTATATATGTTTCGGACTTGGATGTCCACCTACTGGATCTAGGAATTGGATGAGATCCAATTGATCTTAGAGATCTACCTAGTTAAGTATCATACAATTTGTTGGTCAAAGTCAAGATTGTGTGTTATTTAACGGGATCCTAGCCCACTAGGAAACAAGGTTTCCCGAGTACTCAACAGAGGGTTAGAGGCTCGCCGAAAAATAGTGGGAGGCAAGTATTAGATTTGCAATTTCGTTTAGATACTTGCCATACGCGCTCATTTCAATATTTCGTCAATAAATTAATATATTAGTTGGACTAATATTTAATTGTTGTTTTAATTACAGTTAGACTATATTCAAACTACTTCATTTATAGTTGATTATATAATTAGATTAGTAATCAATATATTTGAATTTTACCCTTCATTTATAGTTGATTATATAATTGGATTATAGTAATCAATATATTTTATTTTTTTACCGATCATTTATAGTTGATTATATAATTTGATTATAGTAATCAATATATATTTGATTTTAACCAATAAAATTGTAATTAGTTATATAGTTAGACTATAGTAATCATTACATTAGATTGTACCCGAAATCATTGATTGGATAGTTAGACTATTGGAATCAAGATAACTGAAAGATTAGTGTTTAAAACATAATCCTGGGTGAAAATGTGTTTAAACGACTTTAATTTTCAAAATGGGAATAAAATTTCAGGATGGTCCTGGAAACTAATAAGTTACTTTATTTGGTAAAATAACATAATTTCCTAATTTCCTAATCAGAACTAAGGATTAGATCCTTAAAGTATGATAAAGAAATTGAAGGATCTTCATAGATCTATTCTTAGATCTTAGAAGTATTAAATTGCAATTAATAACTCTTGGAGAGTTAATGGCTATTCTTAGGGAGATAAAGCCAAAGTTTGCAATAAGGCAAGTAGCGCACGGCGCACCTTACTTCGATATTCTAGAAACCCAAGGCTTGGCCAAAGGCTTCTGGGATATAGAAAAGGGCAAAGGCAAAATCGTTATTGTCTTCTAGGAAGACAAAGGACATATCCCAAGATGTTTGCTTAAACTGTGGCAAATGGGATCACTGAAGCGTGACTGCCGTATGGACAAAGCAGACATGAAGGAATTGAAGACGAGCAAGGCTCTGACTTCAAATATGTTTGTCATAAATATGTTCACTACTAGTATTAAAATTGGATTTTAAATACTAAGTGTGATACATAAATATGCATTGATGTGCAGAATCTGCTATGAGCAGGATACTGACTTCAATTGAGATTAATCTGCGAATCAGAAACGGGATGAAAGTCGCTGTTTTACCGTAGATACCTAAGTTTAGGAACTACTCTTCGGATGTGTACTTAAATTAGGAAACTGTTATAATGTAACTAGTTTGACTAGAAACATTATCTCTATATCGAGTATAACTCGTTGCGAGTATACCTTTATATTCTAGAACACTAAAGTGTTTTATTTTATAAAGATGATATTGAGATAAACACATTAGATGTGAATAACAATATTTATATTTTGAATATAAATAAATCTCAAACATATAATATGACGAACAAATAGCTCCAACTGATTTGATTAGATAAGACTTATTTGTGGCAGTGTTGTCTGGGACACATTAAACAAGACTCGTATATCCACACTTTTGAAGAGTGGATACTAGGACGGATTTGATTCCATTCAAATGATGTCTACGAATCTAGTTTATTAGGTAAAGTACCTAAAATACATTTTACTTGGTAAAAGTGTAAGTGCCATCGATCTGTTAGCCCTCGTTCATAGTGACGTAAGTGGGCCCATATCTAGCTAGGCTAGAGGTGGATATGAGTATTTCGTGACCTTTTCGGATGTGGCATCGCGTTATGGTTATGTGTCTCTTATGAAACATAAATCGGAAACTTTTAAAGTTTCGACACCAAGTAGACAAATAGATCGGCTAAAGTATTAAAACCGTCACAGTAAGACCGAGATGGAAAAATACTGAAGCAATAAGTTTCTCAAATACTTGAAAGAGTATAGTATTCTTTCAATGAGGACTCCTCCCGGAACACGTCAGTTTGACGGTGTGTCCGAATGGAGAAACCGAATTTTGTTGGACATGATAAGGTTAATCATGAGTCGCTCTGAGCTACCATTTTCCTTCAAAAGATAAGCATTTAACAGTGCAATACTTATTTTGAATAAAGTTCCATGAAAATCTGTTTGACAGATTTCATATTAGATATGAACAGGAAAGAAACTGGGTTTTCTCATTCCTGATGATTTGGGAATGCTGGGCATACGTTTGGATGACACCAAACTGGAACCCAAATTGGATAAGTGCCTAAATTATAGGTTATCCTAGGGAAACCAAAGTATAGTAGTTATACATCTCACTAGAGAACAATGTAATTGTTGCTCGTCATGCGTTTTTTCTAAGAGGAATACCGATATGCAGTGGTAAGTGGGAGGATAGTAAAACTCGATGAAAATCGGAGTAATACTGTTCAAGGCACCTAGTCCTTAATGGAACACAAACAGTTCATCAAGGATGAAAGTGTACCACAATCTTCGAATACACAAGAACCGCGTTAGTCGAAGAGATTCAGAAAACAACCTGGGAGGTATGGGTTTCTGATCTCACCTCATAAAGATGTCAATCTTATTGAGGAAGACGAACTGACTACATATGAGGAAGTGATACAAGGTATCGACTCCCCATTATGGCAAAGTGCCATGAAGTCCGAAATGGATTCCATGTATACCAACTATATTAGAGACTAGTTGTTGTACCGCAAGGCATTGTCCCTATTGGTACTATATAAGTCTTCAAGGAAGACATACATGGATGGCAACATACCAACATACTAAGCTAGGCTTGTAGCGGAAAGGTATCGTTATCAATATTGTGTTGATTACAACGAAATCTTTTACCTGTTGCCACGTTAAATCCATTTGGATAATGTTTGCTGATGCTGCATGTTTCATTTATGAAATATGGCAGCTGAACGAAAAATCATTTTCCTGAAAAGGAAACCTTTTGGAAGATGTTTAAAACATCCTGATGATTTTGTCGTATCAAAACTAGAAAACAAGGTTTGCAGGTTATTCGATCCATGTTTGGATTGAAGCAAGCATTAGGTTCTTGGAATTATCGTTTTGATGTAATCATAATGGTTTATGATTTAATTCAAAACGAGAAATGATTCTTGTGTATATAAGGAGGATAGTGGGAGCGCACTGAAAGTGACTGTCCTAAATAATGATGATATGTCATTTCTTGGAAATGATATTCCCATATTAAAATCGGTGAAAGCTTGGCTTTCATGAAAATTCTCCGTAGAATTCTTGGGAGAAACAACCTTTATTCTAGGAATAAAGATCTACTGGGATAGATTTAAAGTTGTTAACACTCTCTGAGAACTCGTACATTGAAAAATGTACGTGACTTGGTGTCTCATACCCTTTGAGCATATGAAGTCACAAACAGGTCAATCCAAGTGATAGTCACTGGATTGATATTAAGAACATCTGTTAGTATCTTAGAGAACTAAGGATGATGTCTTAAACTATAGAGAAGGAGAACTTGAAGTGACTGGGATCACTGCTATAAGTTTCCTAACCGATAAAAACAACGGTACAATACAGTTTGAATAACGGAACAGTGAGCTGGAAATCTTCCAAGCAAGATACTGTTACCGAATAAACAACAAATGCGGGTTATTGCTGCGGCTGAGGCAGCAATAGAAGCCATTTGGGTCGATGATAAATCTAATTAGATTAGATATATTTCTGAAAGCAGCTGAGCTAGGCGTCAGCACAAGCTAAAGAATTAATGGTCTCATCAACGATCCAGATATATACTTCGACTATTCATCTGATTCGTTCGGATCATACATCGTGGCGATGTGATGATCGTATAAATCGCATCAGACGATAATCATGCAAATCCGCAGACGAAAGCCTTTCCTCAGCAGTTTGAGCGAACCGTACATAGTTCGGGTGTATGACACTCGAGTGACTGGCTATAGGCCAAGTGGGAGACTGTTAGACAATTATGACCCATAGCGTCACTATTTGTACAGATCATGGTGTTGTTGTGACAAGGAGATTGCACTCTTATCATTTGTGATTAGATCACCTAGATGTATAAATGATAGGAGGTCCCTATGATTAGTTCCTGAATTGAGGTGATATGAGACAGTATCAGTCCACGAAGGATTAATCATTAAATAATCCTTAGTCGTAGTATTATCGAGATTGTACATCGATAATGCGAAATAGACTAGTATTACACTTGTGCGCGTTGTGGGAGCACAACGGTATAGTTCTCATATATTTAAGTATTGGATACTTATGCAAGTATGATAGGAGGTTGAGTTTATCGATGGTACGGAAAACAGCTTCGCTCTGGATAGACCCCTCTGAATTCCATTGGTAGTATGACTATGTGTCTATGGAAGTCCGAAATCAGGGTAGGTGTATTTGGTCTTAACCTGAGACTTGCACCGCTAATACTTGCGACAATCAATATGTTTTGGTTTTGGTCGTCCAGGGCTTTAACCGGTTCTGTGTACACCTCTGCTGGGTATATTGAGAATCGTAGTGTATTGGGTGTGATGTCAAGATGGAAGTATCACTCCAGTCATAGTGGAGATGATGTAACGTAGGATACGAAACTAGTACTCTTAGGTACTGCAGTCATCGGGATGATATGACTAGGTCATGTTCATCCGATTATAGAGACTAGTTACCAGACATCTGACATGTGCTTCGTACGGGGCAAACATAATTCCAGCCCCAAGCCTAGCACGTGACATCTTATACTGGATCGCAATACAGAATACTACGTATACTACGCCTGACATAGATTGTATATTCCAGTAAGAATATTTCTGGAGAATTGGGTAGGCACGATGCTTTGCTAGAAGCCAACCATGTCTTGTAAATCCATAAGCATGTGGTACGAGGTACACACTTAATCGAATAGTCCGATAACCGGATTTACTGCCAACATATCCAAAGGTCTCTTGGGTCGCTTCCCAAAGATTCACCGATGACAGTTGACTTAAACTAGAATTAATCTGGGATTAATTTAGAGAGAGAAAATTAATCTGGGATTAATTGAGGCTTTATTTAATCTGGGATTAAATGTGTTCGGAAGAGAGAGAACACGATTAATTTGGAATTAATCGGTGAAATAAATTTAATAGTTAAATTTGATTTTTCTATTTAATTTATTTGCTTGGGCTAAAATTAATATATCAGATGTATAAATCGGAATTAGATTTCATTATGAAATTAAAGTTGGACTTTAATACGAGCGAACAGATTAATTTAGAATTAATTCGTAAACGGCATTCGTAATATATTTACGAGGCGTCGTCATTTAATTAAATTAGATTTAATTATTTAGCGACGAAAATTCGTTTAATCAGATTAATCGATTCAAGCCGCGACAAACTTTCGTAGAATCCATTTGAATTTTGAATTCAAATGTGGGGCCCACTTAACATGTGGTAGTTGGGAGGGTTGTTGGCATTTATGCCAAGCCACCAACTTTCCAACCACCTTGGAATGGTTTTGGTGAAACCATTTACCCAACCACCTTGTTTAGGTAAAATGGTAAATTGGTTTTACCAAAAGGCATCTCTCTCTCTCATTACACAACACTTGACACAAATCAAACCCTAGTTCATCCTTGCTTGGGCGTGAACCTCTAGTCTCCCTCTCTTTGATTTTGTTGCAAAATCAAACTAGCTAGCACTTCAAGAAGTCTTCTAAGGTGATAGGGAAACCAACTCAAAGCTTGGAATCAACAAAGGAAGGATCTTGGAAACCAACTCAAAGCTTGGAATCAACAAAGGAAGGATCTTGGAGATCTTCATTCAAAATTTTAAAAGCTCAAATCCATTCGATGTAAGTAATTCCGCAACTTATAATGAATTTATGAACATCTTTTCTTGCTTATTAGATCCTTGGCATGTTCTAGGAACACCAACATTTTCTGCATCACACGCATCTCATGCACTTTATGCATACACGCATTGTGCTAACCCTTGTGTTCATAAAAGCCATCAAAGATTCCCGTTGGGTTAGGGAGGAAGGGAGAGTCATCAAAAGACCGACAGCAAATATGAGTGAATCAGTTAATGAGAGGTCTTGTATGGATCAACTTGAAGCCAATCTCACTAAGGTCGCTGAATAACTGCAAGCATTCACTACCGCTATGTCTAATATAGTTGTGCCCCGTGCCGGGGGAAGTTTTGAGAATGAGAGGCGTGAAGAGCCTCCAAACAGGGTGAATGATGATATTCCTATCTTTGATGATGATATGGCTGAGTATGCCGCTGGGAAGATAGCCGGGTCTCAGGCAGAATTACAGAAGCTCCGGGATCAGGTGGAAACGGTTACCCGAAAGATGAGGGGTAAAGATGAAGATCTGCTGGATTATGAGGCAATGACCTTTGAAGAACAGTTGCCTACTCAGTTCAAGATGCCGGATATGGCCAAGTTCAATGGGAATGGGGATCTGAGGGTCCATCTCCACCAGTACGTTTCAGTTATGAGTTCAGTGGGTTTATCGAAGCGGCAGGTGCAAAAAATGTTCGGAATGTCACTCGAATGGGCACCTGTAGTGTGGTATCACAGCCTAGAGAAAAAGGTTAAGGAAGATTGGAGGGAATTGGCTGATGCCTTCTCAACACAGTATGTTACAGATCTGGAGATCGATTTGTCACTCCGTGACTTGGAAAATATCAAGCAGAAGCCGAGGAGAACTTCAAAGACTATGTGGATCGCTGGAGGAGCCAGCTTCTGAAAATACAGACTCGGCCCTCATAGAAGGACCAAATAAAGATGATTATCAAGGGCACCAAGCCTTCAATTTATGGCAAGTTGAGGAGGATGACCTCCATGATCACTGATTTCCGACAGTTGAGGGAGACTGTCATGGATATTGAAGAAGAAGAAGCTGAGAACAGAAAGTTCTATGGCCAGAATAGGAAGACTTTTGGGGGGCCTTCTGAGACCAAGCCCGCTACTGCTGAGGTCACTACCGTCAGAAACAGGCGATTCTCCAATTTTGGTAGACCTTTGTCAAAAGTGTTCGAAAAGCTGAAGATGCAAGGACTTCTAAAACCTTTGGAACCAAGGCCATTTCCAAACCCTGTGCCACCGTACCTCAACCTAAATCTGTACTGCTACTTCCATCAAGAAAGAGGCCATGACACCGATAACTGCCCCCGCCTTAGATATGAAATCTAAAACCTCATCGATGCTCATAAAATACCTGACCTAGAAAAAGACCAACCCAATACACAGAGAAATCCTCAACCTAATTACCACTCCATTCCACCACCCACCTACATGATCAACTTCGGCCTACCCGAAACATTTTTCCTCCAAACCCTCGACCACCAGGCTTCTTGTATGGGGATAGGAGATGGCAGTAGTGAAGAACCATAGGCTGAGGAAGAAGAAATTGCTGCAGACAATGAAGATGTTTTCGCTGGTTTATCTTGCATTTTGATAATAAAGACATTGATTTTGCTTACTTGTTCGAGTTTTCATTAATAATTAAGGCATTAGTCCAATGATGACATTGTTTGCTGAAGGGAGAAACCTTAGAAACAATAAGTGCGAGATGTGCTGTTATCCGGTATTCTGAGTGGTTGATCTCAGCTAGACTCACGAGCACTTGATTACGGGATCTTAGCAGTTGAATCCTGAGTAGTCGGTGAGATGACTAGTCAAAGAGATGGCAGATCAGTGAATGACCATTTGCCTGGACGTCCATACTGGTTGGCTTATGCTACGATATATGATATGGTCGGAAACAAAGAAAAAGTCTCTGAAAAGAAAAGAAAAGAAAATTAGTCCACCTATAACCGATAAACGTGAAGCTACCCATGGGCGAGTATTAGGACCACTATGAGGAGAAATGCTACCTTAAAGGGTAGGTGTTTCGAAAAAAAAAATTTCAAAAATGAAAAGAAAGAAAAATGAGACAAAAGAAAAAGAAGAAAACCATATCATGTTGAGTACGCGGAAGTAATCACAGAGTATGATCAAGACATCTAGGTTGGTTAGACCCATTGATCCAATTCTCAGAGATGAAATCATTGAGTTGGCTTACTTAAGGATTAAGCTGCGAAAGAGCCTTGGCACACACGCACTAGGAGTCTAGTTCAGATCATTCATTCAGACGAGCGGAGTGGAGTATATTAAGTACTTTAAAGGTTCTCTGGTTTCGACGCGAAGCATCCGTTGAGGACGAAAATATGTTTAACTATCAGGATTATCCCGTGAGAAGTAGTACAATATGTTGAAATGAACCATCACAACATCAGTCAGTCTCGCCGGGTATGGCACCCTAGGGGCGAGGCCCACACCTTCATCAGTATCAGTTTCACTGGGTATGGCATTCTGGGGGCAAGGCCCACACTTTCATCAGTATCAGTTTCGCCGGGTATGGCACTCTAGGGGCGAGGCCCACACCAACATCAGTATCAGTCCAGCCAGGTATGGCACTCTGGGGGCGAGGCCCACATTAGCATCACTAGTATTAGCTTTCCGGGTATGGCACTCCGGGTATGGAGACACATCATCAGTTTTGCCGGGTATGGCACTCTGGGGGCGAGGCCCACATCATCATCAGCAGTTTGGGGATGCGTCCCAAGGTTGAGGCCCACATCATCATCAGTAGTTTGGGGATGCGTCCCAAGGTTGAGGCCCACATCATCATCAGCAGTTTGAGGACGAGTCTCGGGGTCGAGGCCCACATCATCAACAGTTTTGGGAACGTCACATCACATAATCTTCTTTGACCTAGTGAAAGAAGCGAAGAATAGAAAGTTAAACCAAATCTGGGGGCGACCATTCTACCATCTTGTGAATAAGTGATACAACAAGTCATGGAACCAAAGAGAACTGAGCAATCACCAGAGAGAATTGATATAAAGAAATTATAAAACCAGGGGGCAGACGGAGACATTCGTCACCAGAGAGAATTGACATAATGAAAATGTAAGCAGACCCTGGGGGGGCGATCAAAGACAGTTACAGGCAAAGGACACCAGGGGAACTGGCAGAAGACCTAACCCGACGGAATAGGAAATTCATCCATGCATGCATGCATACACGTAACACACTTGCATCTTTTTTTGTGTCTTGTTTTGTTCACAGGTTTTAAAGAAAAGAAGAAAGTGACAAATGTAAGCCAACCAGAAACAACAACACACAATCACAGCTCGGGAATAAAGCCCACTCTCAGCACAGCTCGGGAATAAAGCCCACTCTCAACACAGATCGGGAACAAAGCCCACAATCAACACAGTTCGGGAATAAAGCCTACATTCAGCAAGTTCGGGAACAAAGCCCAGGGGAATAAAACCCTATCTCAAAATATCTCGGGAATAAAGCCCAATCTCAAAACATCTCGGGAACAAAGCCCAGAGGAATAAAGCCCTATCTCAAAACATCTCGGGAACAAAGCCCAGGGGAATAAAGCCATATCTCAAAACATCTCGGGAATAATGCCCAGGGGAATAAAGCCCTATCTTAAAACAGCTCGGGAACAAAGCCCAGGGGAATAAAGCCTCATCTCAAAATAGTTCGGGAACAAAGCCCAGGGGAATAAAGCCCTATCTTAACACAGTTCGGGAACAAAGCCCAGGGGAATAAAGCCTTATCTCAAAACAGCTCGGGAACAAAGCCCAGGGGAATAAAGCCCTATTTTAACACAGTTCGGGAAGAAAGCCCATAGGAATAAAGCCCTATCTCAAAACAGCTCGGGAACAAGGCCTAGGGGAATAAAGCCCACTCTCTACAACAGTTTGGGAACAAAGCCCACAATCAACACAGCTAGGGAACAAAACCCACAGTTCGAGAACAAAACCCACATTCAGTACAGCTCGGGAATAAAGCTCACAATCAACAGTTCAGGAACAAAGCCCAGGTTTAACGTAATTCGGGAACAAGACCCAGGGGAATAAAGCCCACAGTCAAGACAGTCAGTGAATAAAACCAACGTTCAGTACAGTTCGAGAACAAAGCCCAGAGGTCGAAAGCACCTCGCCATCACAATCAGCTCAATCGCAGTTTCGGGATGCGTCCCAGGGTCGAGGCCCACTATATCACCAACACAGTTCGAAGTAACAGGCAAGTCAGGTGGCAGCTAGCGAGCCAGGTAAGTAAAAATGCATTGCACAAACTTTGATTGGACTGTCACTGTCACACACTGCACAGATCCCATCAAAGTGGGGGCGATTGTAGGCACTGCATTTTTGCATGTAAGTCCCGATGATGAGCCTCGTACGGAGGCACTACCTTTTTATGTCGTGGAAGTCGCGAGAAATGGACGTCGGAAGGGAATAATTGAGAATTGATGTTTTTTTGCATTTGATTCGCTCGATTAGCTTCGGGTTTGTTCGTCGGACTTCTGTTTCAAAATCATCTTTGGCCTAAAACCCCCGCGAGCAATATTTTCTTGACCCAAACACCTAAACCCACGCCCATAAGCACACCAAAACCAACCAAATCACACACCAAGCCCACCAACACCAAGGCCCACACCCTTAACACACATTTACCCCTCCATCTAACTATTCAAACAACCAAAATAACCTTCTACCATGCATACCCCACACATTTGACACCAAATTTACCTTGCCCTTCATTTCCCAAGCCATTTAATTCACTAACCCCACACCATTGACAAAGCCACCTCCTAATTAATGTCACCCCTCTCCAAGTCAAAAGAAACCACCAATCATCCTTCCATTTTCAACAAAGCAAGCCACCCAATTAATACCCCTAGCCTACCCAATTAATGCACCCATTTTTGCCGATATAAACCACCCTTAGCTCCCTTGAAACCCCTAGCACTTTGATAGCATACACAACACAAAAACTCCTCATTTCCCCTTTGCATCTCACGCCCACTGCCCCCTTACTGCAGCCCTCTCTCACGCCACAAGCAGCGAGCCCCTTTATCACTCATATAGCCATACGTCCTCTGCCCATTCATCACTCATATAGCCACTTGCCCCTCATAAAGCCATACACTCCACACGTTGACTGCCCCTAAGCCTTTTAAGCACCCACGCCACATAGCACCCTCAGCATACACGCTCACAGCCACGCCCACTGCCTTGCGCACCTCAACAGCCCCAGCATCATTGTCACACGTCCCTGACTTTACACCTCACGTTGCCTCAACTTAACAGCCCCTTATAAGCCTCACACTAATTGCCCTTTACCCACAACTCTGCCACACTTCTCTGCCTTGCCACACACCTCACGCCTGCTTCCATTCAACACCTCACACTTGCTTCCATTCAATATTAACACGCCACTTACCTCAAAGCTTCACGCCCACAGCACAAGACCTCACGCCTAACACCATTATCACGTAAGCCATATTCACTCAAGCAGCGCATCACTAGCCTCACAACCCCACACCATTATCACGTAAGCCATATTCACTCAATCAGCACACACGCCACAACCCCCCTCACTGCCCAGTTTAGCCGAACCATAAGCCCTTCAAACTGCCACAAAACACTACCCCCTGCACGCCTAAACTGCTCCCTGTTCAGCCCCTCAAATTACCGTATAATCCTTCACTGTACTGCACGGTTTTTGCACCCATTGCACACACAAAACTGCCGCACACTACCCAGTCCCCACTACCCAGTTTGTCGTAGGTTTAGGCCTTAAAAACTGTCCCGAATCAGGCCCCGAAACTACCCAAAACTGTGCCCAAAAAATGCATAAAATACCAGACCAATACCCCTCCAAACACGCCAAAACAGTCCCTGAATTACCAAAAACAACGACCAGAAAATACAACGGAAACCGCAGCAAAACGGAGTGAAAACAGCAAAACAGTGAAGGAAAATGCCGAAACAGTGAACCAATGGAGTCACGGAAAGTTAGCCCTTCCGACGGCCATATAACGCACTTCCGAGATACGACACAAAAGGTTAGACCTGAGGGCATATGTAATTTAATTTCCTCGCATGAATTAGTGACTTAGAAGACATGTAATTTATTTTTTCTCACATGAATTAGTGAATAGTTTAGCATGTTATTTATTTTACTTTACATGAATTAGTAATTTAGAAAGCATGTTATTTATGTTATTTAGTATGAGTGAATAGTTTAGCATGTTATCTATTTTACTTTGCATGAATTAGTTTAGTTTAGAAAATTATTTATCTTTGAAATATGATTTGGCCTAGTACGTTATTTCTTTAAGTATGACTTAGTTATTTACCTTTCGCAATAGGAATTTAAGTTATGTTATATTTAGGTCGTTATTTATTTAACATGATTGATGTGTGATATCATGTGTTTGCCGTTATGAAGATTTACTTTTAGAGCATGCGAACTTAGATTTAGGCCTTATAGGAATTTAGATACCTTTTGTAAATATATGTCGAGTAGACTTGGTTAAAATCGCACAAATTCATTCATTACAAATGACATAAGTAAGGGACCATTCAGAACCCAACGGTTTGAGGTCTTCCCTTGCGAGTGGTGAGTGCGACCTTAAATTATTTTCCCGGGTCACACCGGGTGGCGACTCCATTATTCTCCGGTTTAGTCCCCCGCGGGCTACTCCGTACTCCCAACTATGCCGCGAGCCTAGAACAACATGCGTCGCCCAGTTTCTGTGTCCTACACTGCCCGGACAGTGACGAACTCACTGTTTGGAGAGCCGTCACCCGGTTGGCTCAAAAGTCACCCGGTAACGCCGTTTTTGGCCGTTTTCGCTTTTTTCAACTCCAAAACACTTTCCAGAAATTGTTCCAACTCCCAAAACACATCCAAAATATTCAAAAAACACATTTTTCATCAAAAAAAAATCAGAACAATTCCAGATCTGATCCAGAAGCCGAATTTTCCCAATTTGATGCCTTAAATCCAATTTTTCAAGATTAAATCAATTAATCACAACACCAAATCAAGTCACCACATATGAATCACCCAAGAAAAATTCTAGGCATTACAAGAGTGGTCATAACACTCTAGAATGGCAACAAATCATCAAATGATAAAATTGGACACTAATTACACTAATTGCATCCAAAATACTTCACACATGCTTCATTAGCTTCCAATTCATCAACCACAACCAAAAGCCCCAAACTTTGTAGAAAAGAAGAAACCCTAGATATCACTATATCATCAAGAAACAAGAAACTTAATTTTCCAAGCTTAGGGATTTTAGAATTACCTTTAATCCTATGATTCTTTAGCTTTATTTCTTGTTTTTTCTTCTTTCGCCAATTTGATTCATCAAAAAACATTTGAGAGCCTTTTAGGTTGTTTTGGTCGGCCATGGAGATCAAAAGAATGAAGAAGAAAACATTTTCCCCTTTATTATATACATGACCTACTTTGGCTATAGTAGGAGCATTTTTGTCAATTTTTATTTTAATCAAATTAAATAATAATTAGACTTTATGTTATCCAATCAAATTAGCACGCACAAAGTATAATTAAATCATGCCATATGTTCCAATAATAAATAAACAAATTTCATAACATTTATGGAAAAAGTTTAATTAATTAATTATTCAAATATTTAACAATTAAATATCCAAATAATCAACTAATATAATTTTTATTATATATGTATTTTTATTTATAATAAATAACAAATACATATATTTATGGTATGTGTCAAAATATCATTTGACGAATAATTAATGTGTATCTAATCATATTATGTATCGAATACAAATACACAGTAATTACGATTGACCAAAAATGCCTCTATGCATGTGTTTTCGTTGAACCGATTAAACGATTCGAATTAACTCACTTAATCTGATGAAGTATTATGAATAATTCACATTATTCATATCGTGTTGCCCAAGTGCTCAACGAGTACACTTCATATTGTGGGACTCTCTAAGTTTAGGTTTATCCGTCTTGAAATCCAATTTCGTGTCCATAATCCACCCACTCATGGATTATGACGACCACGGATAATCTCGCTAAACTATGCAAGTCGAGGTCATTACATACCTATAATCCCTCCATCACAGGCTATCCATATTATACATGGGTGATGAGTGATAATTATATCACTATTTCCCACTCATTTTACTTAATATTTTGTTTAGTTTCTCGGGTTTGATGAATATTTTGATTTTTTTAGTTTATTTTGTAGATAAAAATAATATTGGGACTTAATGGAATCAACTCGGGGCTAAAACGATGAAATCCGGAGGAAAAAAAGTCAAAAACGAAAATTTACTGTACGCATCACGAAGTGCAGTCCTAAATTCCAATTTTGCTTAAGATTTGTATTTTGACCATAAATGTTTCATCTGATATCCGATTGAGCTGATTCAAGTTCCATATTAAAGAAGACTCAAAGATCTACAACTTTGAATAATAAAATAATTTCAAATTCTGACAATTTCATGACCGAAATTGATGAACAATCTGAAATTATGTTATATTTAATTACTAAAGTCATTATAAAAAAATAAAAATATGGAAAATGACAATTTACAATTGTCAAAGTTCCACAAAACATGTTTTCCTTAGGTATTTGTAAGGAATTTAAGAATTGCATCTTGTTTGTATTTATTTTCAGTATTTAATTTATGCATTTTTATTTTCAGTAATAGTAGTAGTTTATTTTCTTTTATTTACTTTTATGTTTTGTGGTTAATTTTCCGCTGGGGGAATGGTGAAGCTTTTATTACTGTAATTTAGATTAATATCCCTTAATTATAATATAGAAATTATAATTTAACATAAAAGGTTATACCGCCTTAATGGCTGGTTTTATTTATTTGACATAATGTGACCCCACCTATATGGCCGGTCTTTATGTGACAGATGATTACCACCTATATAGCTGGTTTATGGACAAATAATGATACCGCCTTTATGGTCGGTCGTGCTTAATTAAAATCTGACTTAATGAGGATACCGCCTATATGGCTGGTTGGTAATATCACTCATAAATTCTATATTATAGTAAGGGAGATTTCTAAATTAGAATTAGTAAAAGTGGATCCCCTAACCCCCAGCATTTTATTTTTATTCTAGGGAAGTGATGAAATACAATATTCACATACTTAATAATTGATTTAATTATATATTGGGTAATTCTTTAGTTTGTTTATTGAATCTTAAGCTTAATGCTTCTTGTTGCCTGATCACCAATAAGATTGATGTGGTAAACTTAAAATGAACTTGGAAAAAGGATTTTAGGTTTCAGCCTTAGATTCAATAGCTCACGATCTTCCTTGAGGATAAATAACCCTTTAATAGATTTCCTTACAGTATTGTCGGGCGGGGGTAACCATAATTGGAACTTGAACTTAATGAATTCAGGTAACTTGATTAACATATGAATATGATTAATTGAGTTATTTTCGGTATTTACATCTGACCATCGGAAGAGGCTTTTGCATATCTTCGTGTTCCAGGTTAGCAAACTAATTTATTACACATATATAAGAGAACCAATTCATCATTAGAATAATATTGTGTGGAATCACAACCCAATATTTTTGTGTCTTTTGTTTATTTTTACTTTGTATTTTCTTTTGTGTTTTTATTTATTTATTTAGAAAATCCACATTTAACCAACCAAAAGCAATCAATCCCTTCTCCCTTTAATTAGATACCTGTAAATAAATAGTATCAATAATTAATAACAATAGTAGAAATTAAGTCATCGTGGGATCGATATTTTTATACTACTTGAACGATATGTGCACTTGCGTTATACGTGTGTGATTACACCGGTCAAGTTTTTGGTGCCGTTGCCGGGGACTTATTTTTCTTGAGTTGTTAATTTTGAAGCTATCTAATTTACTTGTATCTAATTTTCTTTATTTTTATCTGTAATTTTTGTTTCTTTCTTTTGTTTTCAGGTGGTTGAAAAATGGAACACTATTGGGAGATTGAAAGATTTTGAGCTTTACTAGAAGAAGATACACCCCAATTCAGGGAGCAGCAGTCCGGTTTTCTGAGGCCTGTTGTCCAGCCTAACAATTATCACTGGATGCCAAGACCAAACAATTCTACATTTGCTCAACAGAATGCAATGGGGAGATGTGTGATATGCGATGGTAACCACCCGAGCGATCAATCTATATTATAAAGCACAATGGTGTGGGAGGAAAGAGAAGACAACCAATGGTTATGTTTAAGAGAGATACTGTATCCAAAGGCTATTTTTATGTGGCTTAATTGGCGGCTCAGATCATTTCATTATAATCTAATGGCTGATAAAGAATCCTTTCATTATAGAATCTCTATAAAAATGAAAAATGAAAACTACCAAATAAATTAAAGAATATAATCATTTATTAATGGAAAATGAAAACTACAAAATAAATTAAAGAATAAAATCATTTAATTTAAAAATAAAATCATTTCATTATATAATATCTCTGAAAATTAACAAGCAGATTAAATAACAGAATCTTAATCTCATTGTAAATTCTGTAACATTGTGCCGTAGACACGGGCAATATCTAGTGTATATATATTTCAGAGTGGCAGAATTATCGGAATCAATCAAGGTACGAAGAACCAGCATATTTCACTGAACCTTATTCTCCGTCTTATCCACCATCTACCTACGATTTTCATGAAGAACCAGAACCATCAGAGGAAGATCAGATGGTTGACTTGCTCAAAGATTGGTTCAAGAAACAAGACAAAAAGTTGGATACAATGCTTGAAACATTCCAGAATCAACTCGAAAGTATTCAGAGACAATCAGCATCCATTCAGAGACTGACAGATCAAACGAGACAATTAACCGAAAACCAGAGCTACATACCTCAAGAACCATTTTCAGATGAAACTGATGAAGCCTTGGAGTATCCATAGTTTCAACATGACACCTTATAAGAGGAAGAGGCTGAGCAGTATCAGGAACCAGAGGGTATCAGTTCAGGAGCCCAAACTAGCGAAGTCTTTGTTTGATTTTTATTTTTCTGACTCTAACGAGGATGAAGAAGCTAAGCTGTTTGTACCAACTGCACCAACAAGGGAGGATGAAACTTTCCATATTCAAAATGAAGATCTTGGAGATTCCATTGCACAAATATTCGAAGAAGATTTATCTGAGCCAGTCCCATCAGATGATGAAGACCTAAAATCTGACATTTCTTTACATCCTCAGGTTGACACTTATGGAGCATGCATTTCACAGATGACAGATGAAGAACTGAATGCGGAAATCCTAAAATACATATGTGAAGAAATGGTGAAGCAAGATGCAAAACAAATGGAAGAGAAAATGTCAGACCTTATTGAGGATCCAATGCATTCAGGTGAAACATCACTGTTTTGGGGTGTACAGATCAAAGATATCACCCAGAAGCTTGACAGAATGGAATTTCCATTCCAGGTCAAGCACCATACGAGACCTCTTGAATATCTTTCTTTATTTTTAGGAACCAATAGAGCGACAAAGATTAAAAAGGTGGCACAAGCACTGAATGAGACAAAATTCTTTTTGCCACTTTACAGTTGGAAGATACCCTTCAAAAGTAACGCACATGGGATTGTCTTTAATCGGACATCCAAAATGACGCTGAAACCTCCTTGACAGATGGATTTCAGTCACATCTGGATGAAGATGAAAAATTTAGCGCTAGCAGGGAGGCAACCCATGCAATTTATTGTAATTTCTGTTTTCATATTTTGTGTATACATGTTGTAGAGTTTTTAATTTTGTGTGTTAGTTTTTTAGGGAAAAGCACAAACGGAGCATTTAAGAAGGAATGGTGTTTGGAAATCACAGAGACGAGAGCTAATTCATTAGTGATGGTTAAGTAAAGAATGAATTCTTGAGACGCATCCTAATGAATTTATACTAAGCGATTGACGTATTGAGTACACAATTCTGTTGCGTTAATAATTGCTTTGGTTTGCTTTTCAGTTGTAATTATCTTTATTTTCGCCGACAGGATCCAGACTTTTTGACCTTTCACGATTTATTTCATTTAGCTAATAATCGTCCTTTGGAAGATACTAATGCTATTATTACTCACCCTTTTTCAGGTACTATAATTTCAGCCCGTCATTGCACTTTTGAAGGCATCCAGGTTTGAAAAAAAAAATGAAAGCCACTTCAAGAAGACGAGTTGAGAACATTTGTGTGTTTTGCGGTACTAGTGTTGGTACTAAGCCACAATACGTAGAGACAACATATGAATTGGGTCGAGTTATTGCTGCAAGGAATATGCACCTAGTATATGGCGGTGGCAATCTTGGACTTATGGGGATCGTTTCAAAGGTCGTACAGGAAAGAGGCAGTCAAGTTTTAGGAACCATCCCAAAACCCTTGGCGGAGGCGAATCTTATTGGATCATCAAACGGAGAGAAACTGATCGTGCCAGGTATGTCTGAACGACTAGTAGAAATGATTAACCGTGCTGATGCTTTTATTGCTTTGCCAGGTGGCTTGGGCACAATAGAGGAAATTTTTACAGTATTATCATGGGCGAACTTGAATATACACCAGAAACCACTTGGATTGTACAATGCTGATGGATTTTATGATTTTTTTTGTGTGTTTCTTGATGATGCCCGGAGAAATGGGTTCATGTCAAAGCATGTAAAAGAACTCCTCTTTACTGCCAGAATTGCCCCAGATGTAATTGATCAAATTCTAGCCTTTGAACCACAAATTGACCCCATTCTTTCCAAGATAAACTGGTCCGATAACGATCGTGGTAAAAGGCGTCGGATAAATCTGGATCTTAACCTTTAACTTTGCATTTAGATGTAGAATTTCAGCTAACCAGGTACGGTTTTCTAAACTCTTCTTCTACTGTTTATGACATTGGGGACAATGTCTCATTTAGGTTTGAGGGATTGGAATAGTTAATTAGTACCTTGTTTTTATTGTTTTATTTTTGTTTTTGGTCTAAATTTTTTCGAAAAAAGCCAAAAAAATTGAAAATTTTCCAAAAATTACAAAAATAAATTCTTTTTTTTTTATGTTTTTAATTTGATTAATCAGGTGAAATTGGTGTGAGATAGCTATGTAAGGAATTTCCACTCCTGAGACATATCTCAACCTATTTCGGAACAAGTTAATTTTTTTTTATTTCCTTTTGAATTATTTAATTTGTGAATTCTCTATAATACTGACTAAAATGGATCTTTATATGCTCAGTTGATAGATATTATCAACATACATGGTAACATACAGACATGAGCTGTAATTGAAAAGTTTGTAACATTCAGTGCTCTAGTTTAATTGGAGGAAGCATATATAAATTGCAATGGAGTAAAAAAAATGTGTATAAAAAAAAGCGTCTAAGATCCGAGTTATTAAGTCTGTAAGGGTGTCTTAACACCTAGTGCCATAAAGTCAACTGGTTTGGGAGTCACTGGCTCAAAGCTCGTTACATGGATATGAGATGTTGCCAAAATATATATATATATCTGAAGTCTGAGTAATTAAGTCTGTAGGGGTGTCTTAACACCTAGTGCCCTAAAGCCAACTGGTTTGGGAGTCACTGGCCCAAAGCTCGCTACATAGACGGAAGATGTTGTATATAAATAAAAAAAAAAATCAAAAATCAAAAATCAAAGAAAAATTCAGAAAAATCAGAAAAATTATTCTATTGCTACAAAAAGGTGTGAAGTTTGATAAAAATTTAGGACAAAAATATTACTCTCTTCTCAACTGCACTTGTGACTATTGTGGGTAAAATGAGTTGATTAATGACCGGCGTAAACACACACGTATAACGCAAGCGCACGTATCGTTCAAGTAGTATAAAAATATCGATCCCACTAGGACTTAATTCCTACTGTTGTTATTAATTATTGAATCTATTTATTTACAAATATATAATTAAATGGAGAAGAGAATGATTGTTTGATTGGTTGAATGTGGTTTTGCACAATAAATAAATAAATAAAAAGACAAAAGAAAATACTAAGGAAAATAACAAAAGACACAAAGATCTAGGGTTGTGATTCCTTCTAATATCTTTTAAAAGATGAAGTGATTATTTTATGTTTGTGTAATAAATCAGTTTACTAACCTGGAACACTAAATTATGCAAAAGCCTCTGTCGATGGTCAGACGCAAATACCCAGTTTAACCCAATTGAACCATATGTCTATGTCAACCAAATTATCTGGATTCATTAAGTTTAAGTTCCAATTATGGCTACCCCCGCCCGACAGGTATATGTCTATCCTGTAAGGAAATCTATTAAAGGGTTATCTATCCTCAAGGAAGATCGTGGGCTATTAAGTCTAAGGCTGAAACCTAAAATCCCTATGTCTAGTTCATTTTAGATTTACCATATCAATCTTATTGGTGATCAGACAACAAGAAGCATTAAGCTTAAGACTTAATAAGTAAACCTTTAAATTACCCAAACTATAAAATAACCCCTTATAAACCGGTGATATTAGAATTCATCACAACCCCAGATAACTAACACATAACTAGGGCTAGTAAAAACTCAAAAGTAAAAGACATAAAGTAAAAATACTGAAAAGTAAAAGACATAAAGTAAAAGCTGAAAAGTAAAATAAAATAAAATGCTAAGGTAAAAGGAATTACTTTTACTATTTACTATTTTAGATATCTCCCATAAAATAATATATAAACTTGTGATTCTTTTTCCAACCAGCCATATAGGCGGTAATCTGATTAAGTCAAATTAAGTCCAACCAGTCATAAAGGCGGAACCAAAATTAAATTACCAACCGACCAATCTGGCGGTATCCTTTTTAGTCAGGTTTAAACCAGATTAAAATGAATTACCAGCCGACCAATCTGGCGGTATCCTTTTTAAGTCAATATTTTAAATAATGAATATATTATTTTTAAGGGAGATTAATCTAAATAGTAACAGTAAAAGAATTACCTTTCACCATAGCTGGGGAAGTTACCCCCTCATGGTAAATAGTAAAAACTGTAAAAAGTAAAAAGTAAAAATTAAAAATTAAATTACTATTATGACAAAACGTAATTAAAATTATTTACAAAAACTAAAAATAAAAAATAAAAAAAAACTAAAAACTAAAGAATCTAGAGAGAGAAACTCTCTCTTTAGATAGAATATAAGAGAGAAAGTGGTACAATGAATTCTGAAATCTCGAGCTCAATTTATAGGCCTCGGTAGGCTTCCAGCGTCGCGACGCCAGGGCCTTCAGCGTCGCTACGCCAGCTTTTGTCGACGTGGCACGCTCTGGTTCGCCTGTTTGAAGATTCTGGATAAGCTGATAAGGTGACACGTGGCGAGGTGGTTGAACTTCAATTATTGTGACACGTGGCGGCTTCTGATTGGTCGATGAGATTCTTATCCGCCACGTGTCAGATAAGGATTAGATACTCAATGATTGATGCTGACGTGGCGCTGACGTGGCGGTGACGTGGTGACACGTGGGAAAGAGACTGTCGGCACCGTAGGATTGCGACACATGGCACTTCCTGATTGGCTGATGATGACGTGGCGGTGAGGTGGCAGTTTGACTTGGTCAACCTGGTGATGTGGCTGATGACGTGGCAATGACACGTGGCACACGTGGCGATGGCGACTGTCGGCACCGTAGGATGCTGACACGTGGCACGTCGCATGTTAGCAGATCGGCTGTGATAGTGACACGTGGCACGGCGCACGTTAGCAAAGTCAAACTTTTCTCAAGTTCTGATTTATGGACCCGGCGCACGTTAGCACTGTTCGGCACATTTTAGGCGTCGCGACGCCGAACGTCTTGGCGTCGCGACGCGGACAATTTACTGAATTGCCATTTTCGTCCAATTTTCACTATTTTGACCCAAATCACCTCCAGAATGTCCTGAAACTTTATTTATCTACAAAATAACACAAAACATATCAAAACGTTCACAAAACTCAAGAAACTATACAAAATATTAGTTTAAATGAGTGAAAAATAGTGATAGATTTACCACTCATCAATTAATATTTTTTTGGTTGTGTATATGAAGAATGGTAAAAATAATTGGAGAATTTACTTATTCGGTAATTTAGAAAGAAAGAAAACAACTACTCACTTGGAGTAGAAGTTTCACCTGTTTAGTCACTAACTTCTTTATTCTCTTGTCTTTTTACTTTTGTGTGCATTAGTTTTACTATCTTCTTACTTTTATCAAACGTTTGTGGGTATCGTTGTTGTAAGCCCTCACGAGACTACAACTCGTCCACTAGGGACACTTGAGGGTTTAAAGGCTTGTTGTATACGCTAAATGCAATCGTGATCCCTACGAAAGTGGCTTAGTATAATTTTAATTATTTATTATATTATATTTTATTATTTTGCTCGAGGACTAGCAAAATGTTAGGTTTGGGGGTGTGATGAGTGGTAATTGTATCACTATTTCCCACTCAATTTACCTAATATTTTGTTTAGTTTCTCAGGTTTGATGAATGTTTTGATTTTTTTTTTTTGTTTATTTTACAGATAAAAATAATATTGGGACTTAATGGAATCAAATCGGGGCTAAAACAATGAAATCCGGAGGAAAAAAGGTCAAAAACGAAAATTTACTATACGCATCACGAAGTGTAGTCCTAAATTCCAATTTTGCGCAAGTTTTGTATTTTGGCCATAACTGTTTCATCCGATATCTGATTGAGCTGATTCAAGTTTCATATTAAATAAGACTCAAAGAAATACAACTTTGAAGAACAAAATAATTTCGAATTCTAAAGATTTCATGACCGAAATTGATGAACAATCCGAAATTATGTTAGATTTAATTACTAAAGTCATTATCAAAAAAAAAAATATGGAAAATGACAATTTACAATTGTCAAACTTCCACAAAACATGCTTTCCTTAGATTTTTGTAAGGAATTTAAGTATTGCATATTGTTTTTATTTATTTTCAGTATTTAATTTATGCATTTTTATTTTCAGTAATAGTAGTAGTTTATTTTCTTTTATTTACTTTTATGTTTTGTAGTTAATTTTCCGCTGGGGAAAGGGTGAAACTTTTATTATTTTAGTTTAGATTAATCTCCCTTAATTATAATATGTAAATTATAATTTAACATAAAAGGTTATACCGTCTTAATGGCTGGTTTTATTTATTTGACATAATGTGACACCGCCTATATGGCCGGTCTTTATGTGACAGATGATTACTGCCTATATGGCTGGTTTATGGATAAATAATGATACCGCCTTTATGGTCGGTCAGACTTAATTAAAATCTGACTTAATGAGGATACCGCCTATATTGCTGGTTGGTAATATCACTGATAAATTCTATATTATAGTAAGGGAGATTTCTAAATTAGAATTAGTAAAGGTGGATCCCCTAACCCCAACATTTTATTTTTATTTTAGGGAAGTGATGAAACACAATATTCATATACTTAATAATTGATTTAATTATATATTGGGTAATTCTTTAGATTGTTTATTGAATCTTAAGCTTAATGCTCTTTGTTGCCTGATCACCAATAAGATGATGTGGTAAACTTAAAATGAACTTGGAAAAGGGATTTTATGTTTCAGCCTTAGATTCAATTGCTCACGATCTTCCTTGAGGATAGATAACCCTTTAATAGATTTCCTTACAGGATAGGAATATACCTGTCGGGCGGGGGTAGCCATAATTGGAACTTGAACTTAATGAATTTAGGTAACTTGATTAATATAGGAATATGATTAATTGAGTTATTTTGGGTATTTGTATCTGACCATCGGAAGAGGCTTTTGCATATCTTCATGTTCCAGGTTAGCAAACTAATTTATTACACATATATAAGAGAACCAATTCATCATTAGAATAATATTGTGTGGAATCACAACCCTAGATTTTTGTGTCTTTTGTTTATTTTTATTTTGTATTTTCTTTTTTGTCTTTATTTATTTATTTAGCAAATCCACATTTAACCAACCAAAAGCAATCAATCCCTTCTCCCTTTAATTAGATACCTGTAAATAAATAGTATCAATAATTAATAACAACAATAGAAATTAAGTCCTCGTGGGATCGATATTTTTATACTACTTGAACGATACGTGCGCTTACGTTATACGTGTGTGATTACGCCTGTCAATGGGGTATAGATAAAAACGTCAAACTCGTTTGGTATAATATAGTCGACTTTCAATTTAAGATCTCTAAATAACACTCGGAACTGATTTCCAAAGTTATACCACGGCCATGGATTTACTAAATCGTAGACACGTGAGGATGCTTATGCCCTGTACATAGGACTGACAGATCCTATCTTGATACTCACTGGATATCATGAGCATCAATCCACACCCAATGAACAGGCGGAGGTCTGATTATGAATAGATCGTTGACGTGACTACCATCAAACTTTGGAGGATAACTCATATATCCCATTGTGGTATCTCAAGTCAGAGGACCACTATGCTCGCTCAACTCGAGAAGATTCCTATTGACGTTGGTGTACCATCTATTAGGAAATCTTCAGTGATTCGTTCAGTGTCTTATCAAATAAACACCTACATGTCTATACGAGTCTCCCGAGACTCATGGTTCGCTGGGATAAACCATTAGACCAAGTCACGATATACGACATGTACTGGTCTCAGCGGATTTTACTAACCGACCCATGTTAGTAAATCTTGACCAGGAACTTTATTTAAGGATATACATCTTATAGTGCGTTTCCCAATGTCAATTACAAACTACGTTGTAACCGTGTACTACATTGTAAATCCTAGGGTCTTTGTCTAATATACACGTATCACTAAATCAAATTTAGTTTCGATCTAATCATAATCAGATATCTAATCGTAATTAGATCGAATAAGTGTATAAAAGATAACTGTACTACCAATAAATTAGTAATATTATGGAAAATAAAATTGTTTGTATTTATGAATCAGACATAAATACGATCCGGATTGGCACTCTGAGCACCAACCCTAACACACATAACTATCATTAAATAAGGTTTCAAAAAATATAACTTACAATAAACCACATATCCGTGTGCGTAACTCTTTGCCTCAGCGCATTGGGATATTTGAGATTTCGTCTACTTAGTAAGTGTAGGTACTCATTCACATGATGAGATATATAATCAAATTATATTTTAATTTAACAGACATGGCAATTATAATCAAATATTTACAATTACTATATACCTAATATGCCAGCCATTCATTTTATTCTTCACCCAATATTACCTTGTAGAAGGATGAAACGAACTTCATTGGTCGACTGATATTAATCACACCCGCCATCCACTGATTTAATTCTATTATTAATTGTGGGTCATCAATGCCTCTCATTAAGTCAACGTCAACTTCTATGCTCTCATCGATAACGTAATTCCCATTATAATCAAATCTAGGACTCTTAATTCTCGAAAGAACAACAAAGGGACTACTAACAGCCGTGGACTTCTTTAGCTACCTCCCAAATATACTACGACCTTTTGGTCGATTTGTTAGAATGCATATGCCTTCTAAACACGTCATTGGACTAATTATTGGCGTTTGTTCAGACTTTTGGTGTTTCTTCAGGCTTAATTATTGGTGTTTCTTTTGGCCTTATTGCTAGTGTTGTTTCATCGGGCCTCACTATTGGTGTTGTCCATCCATGATCCTGTATACAATCACAGATCATGTTAGAAAATAGTCACGTAATATACAAGTAAACAATTATTTAGTGTTTCTACCTCATATGATGGCCCATAATAAGAATGTGTAAATGATAGATTATATGTATTTATAAAAGTCATGACACTTTCTCTAAAATATTGTTGCTCAACCATCTATGCTTCCATTTTGTCCAATATAGATTGCCTAAAATCCTCCTGTTGTTTTGATATTTCGTTAACAGATGAGTGAACAGAAGATATCTCAAGATC
This sequence comes from Zanthoxylum bungeanum, assembly GCA_019454045.1. NCBI lineage: Eukaryota > Viridiplantae > Streptophyta > Magnoliopsida > Sapindales > Rutaceae > Zanthoxylum > Zanthoxylum bungeanum. The sequence goes on from SKCR01035219.1 coordinate 104,301, forward strand.
AATGTTATCCAATCTCCTCATAACGTAATCCATACGTCATTTTGTCAGCAACTACATATGAAAAAGTTAACTATTATAGTTGACGAATTTTTTATAATTAACCTATATATTTCTTATTTCCTTTATAATATTACCTCATCCTTATCATTATGGTTATCATCTTCCAGTATATTTTCGTGATCTTTAGCCATGAGATCATCGGTAAAATGTCTGTCACCTCTGATAAGTCGCTCCAACTAAAAAAATTAAATAATTAATATTTAATTATTTTTCATATAATACACCATGATATATAAAAAAAGATTAGTACTGACATGTTCTATCCATTGGGGGATAGAGATATAATAAGGTTTTACAAATGTCTAATACGAAATAGTCTTCTCATATTTTGTGGGTCTTAATACTTATTTTGTATGTAATTGGAAAATGAAGAGAACATAATTTAGAAAAATAATTAAAAATATTTAATACTAACTAATCGTATGTAATTAATACCACATCATTATAGCCATATCTGTTGGTTGCCCATACAATGTCCATTTGTTTTATGCGGGGATAAAGATGATCGTCTTTGATTGCATATTCTGAAGTCACAATTCCAATAACTTCAAATATCCACTCCTATATGCAATGACATTAGAAAATAAAACTCAAATATAATTTGTCCAAATAGATAAATTATCTACATAGTAATATTACATGGAATCCAAGACAGAAACCATAAAAATTATATTTTTCCTCTATGTGTCTCTTGTCTTTCATACGCTCCGCTTTGAATTTATTGGCTTTACCAACTACAACATTACTTGCATAGTCACAAATAATATCCCACGTCAAGGTACCATATGGAATATTATTGAAGTAATCTAAATCTTCCAATTCCATAAATTCTATTTATATATGTCTCTCATCAAGAAGCGCAAACAAAACTCGATCAACAAAGTAATACAAAGTTATCTTCAGTGCATCAGAGTTTAGAATCTTTCTGAAATCAAAATGGAGGAACTTTCTGTCTAGGACAATAAGTCTTCCATATATTACATCGGAAAAATAGTTATCCTGTATGTCGAACGTATCCGATCAATGTGAACGGAAGAAACACTTCGAAGACCTGTGACCAGACACCATTCATGAATGGATAGCTGTATTAATTTCCCGCCGATGCGAAACTATAATTGAGATCCCATCTCACTTTCCGTTTGCACAACAAGTTTAAGAAAAATGTTATGTAATATCTTTCCTTTAAAATCTGTATCAATTTCCAAGAAATGTCCGAAGATGGATTTTTGAACTCTTCTAATTGTGGAGTAGTCAATTTTGACTTTATTGCTTCCACGACTCTTTTGATACATGATCGGTGTATAAACACACACGTAACGCAAGCGCACGTATCGCTCAAGTAGTATAAAATGTATCGATCCCACGAGGACTTAATAACTATGCTATCAATTTACGAAGCTAAATGTCTACAAGTATCTAATTGATTTGATTTTTGGTTGGATGGTGATTTTTATCTAAAATAAGTAAATAAAACAAAACAAAGGTATATTTTAAGTTTTAAACAATGATATAAAAATATCCAGGGTTGTAAATCCTACCAATATCTTTCTAAAGATGAGTTGATTACCTTATGCTTGTGTAATATATCAGTTTATTAACCTGGAATACGAAGTTATTCAAAAGCCTTTTCTGATGGTCAGATGCAAATACCCAAAGTAACCCAATTAACTTTATTCTTATGTTAATTAAGAAAGTCTGAATTCATTGATGAGCGGAAAATATATCAATATTTACCGCCCCTTTAACTTAATATTTTGTTTAGTTTCTCGGGTTTGATGAACGTTTTGATGTGTTTTAGTTTATTTTGCAGATAAAATAATATCGGGTCTCAATGAAATCATTTAGGACGAAATATGGGTCAAATAAGGGCAATTATTGGACTTGATATTTTAATTTTGGAGATTGGAAACTTGAAAGGGCGTTTTTGACAAAGTGCAGTTTTGGAAATTCCAGTTTTGCGCATCTGTCGTATTTTGGGCATAACTTTTTACTCCGATATCGGATTGAGCTGATTCAAGTTCCAGATTAAAGAAGACTCAAAGATCTAAAGCTGTGAAAGAAAAAATAATTTCGAATTCTGAAGATTTCATGCCCGAAATTGATGAACCATCCATAAGTGTGTTGTGTGTAATTATTAAAGTCACTTTCAAAGCAAAAAAATAAATTAATAAATAAATAATAAAAATTATCAAATCATCACCAAACATGATAAGAGATTAGTGGAGCAATTAATAATGGATTTGGTGGAGCAATTAGTGGAGCAATTAGTGGAGCAATTAATAATTGATTTGGTGGATGATTTGATGGAGGCAAAATTTTGCATATAAATACCAAGCCATTTCATTTGTAAAATTCATACTTTCTTCTAAGGAATTCCTTAAGAATACTAAGAAGATTCTATCATGTTTGTTTATTTACAGCTTTCAGTAATTAATTTCCGCTTTCGCACTTTCTTTTCTTTACTTTTCAGTTTTTACTTTCCGCAATTTACTTTTACGCACAGTACTTTTCTTTCTTTAATTTTCAGTTTTTACTTTTCAGTAATTTACTTTCAGCAATTTACTTTTCAGCAATTTACTTTCAGCAATTTACTTTCAGTAATTTACTTTCAGCATTTAATTTTCAGTATTTAATTTCAGCATTTACTTTCAGCATTTACTTTTCAGTATTTAATTTTTAGTATTTAATTTTCAGTATTTTACTTTATGTCTTTTATTTTATTTAAGTTTTTTTTACTACCCGTAAATATGTGTCGTAACTAAGCCAGTTATCTGGGGTTGTGATGAAATCCAGTATCACCGGTTTATAAGGGGTTAGATTATAGCTTGGGTAATATAAAGATTTATTTATTGAGTCTTAATCTTAATGCTTTTTCATTAACTGGCCATTAATAAATTTGAACTGGGAAACTTAAAATGAACTAGATATAGGGATTTTAAGTTTAAGACCTTAGACTCAATAGTCCACGATCTTCCTTGAGGATAGATAACCCTTTAATAGATTTCCTTACAGGATAGACTTATGCCTGTCGGGCGGGGGTAGCCATAATTGAAACTTAAACTTAATGAATCCAGATAATTTGGTTGACATAGACATATGGTTCAATTGGGTTAAACTGGGTATTTGTGTCTGACCATCGACAGAGGCTTACACATAATTTAGTGTTCCAGGTTAATAAATCAATATATTACCCAACTTTAAGATAACCACTTCATCTTTAAAATGATATTGGAAGAAATCACAACCCTAGATTGTTTTTAATATTGAATTTTCTTAAAACCTACTTTCGAACAATTTTATTTACTTGTTTTTCAATTTAGAATCGTCACCATTTCAAATCAATCAAACAACCTGTTAAATACTAGTAATCATTTGACCTCGTAAAATTAATAGATTAGATATTAAGTCCTCGTGGGATCGATATTTTTATACTACTTGAACGATACGTGCGCTTGCGTTATACGCGTGTGTAAGCACCGGTCAAGTTTTTGGCGCCGTTGTCGGGGACTTATTTATCTTTCACTATTAATTTTGGGGTTAGATACGTTACTTGTATCTAATTTCTTTTTACTTATTGTTTTTGTTTTCTTGTGTTTCAGGTTCTCAGAAACTACATGAGACGAACCAGAAGCTTTGAACTCCGATCGCTTGACCCAGAAATTGAAAGAACCATCAGACAGTTGAGAAGGGAAATGCGAGAAGGCCAAGAAGCTTTAGTCAACATGGAACCTGAACCGTTGGAGGTTGCACCACCAATTCCCATTCGAGACAGAACCATTCCGGTGGTTGACAGACTCATTTCCTGTATTGTACTTCCTCCCTTACCAGCAAATGCGTGTGACATCAAAACATGCATTCAGATGATTCAGCAGTCAGTTCAGTTCGGGGGGAATGTAACTGAAGATCCTAATGCCCACATCAGTAACTTCCTGGAAGTTTGCGATAATTTCAACTACAACAGAGCATCAGAAGAAGCAATGAGACTGCGTTTTTTCCCATACTCCTTGAAGGACAGAGCTAAAGCTTGGCTACATTCACTACCAGCAGGTTCTATCACAACTTGGAACACTTTAGCCACCAAATTTCTTGCAAAGTACTTTCCACCAGCGAGAACCGGAAAGCTGAGGAATGACATCACATCCTTTGTACAACAAGATTCAGAATCCCTCTCCGAAGCTTGGGAAAGATTCAAAGATTTACTCCGGAAATGTCCTCACCATGAGATTCCAAAATGGCTTCAAGTCCAAACATTCTATAATGGACTTTCTGGAATAATGAGAACCAAAATCGATGCTGCTGCTGGAGGAGCTTTAATGGCAAAAAGAGAAGATGAAGCCTGGGACCTAATCGAAGAAATGGCCAACAATAATTCTTTATGGCCAACAGAAAGGAGCATGATCCAAAGAATTGCAGGAATTTATGAAGTTGGAGCCAACACAGCACTGAATTCCAAGCTGGATGTTATTTGCAAAAGTCTGGAAACTCTTAACATAAAAGTTAATGGTGGATCCACAAGTTCACCATTTGGAGGAGCACCTGAGTCAGAATCTTTCAACCAACATAAAGAAATGGTGAATTATGTCAATAATTTCAACAGACAGGGGAATAATCCATATTCCAACACCTACAATCCAGGGTGGAGGAATCATCCCAATTTCGCATGGAGCAACAATTCAGGGCAAATGAACAATCCACCACTCGGATTCCAACAATAGAACAAAAGCCAGGACCATGCAAATGAACCAGGAATAACAGAAGTGTTGACCCACTTGAAAAAGATAGAAGCAAAACACGACTCTCAAGTAGCAAGATATGATGCTATGTTTCAATCTCAAGCAGCAAGATATGATGCTATGTTTCAATCCCAAGCAGCATTAATTCAAAGTCAATCAGCTTCTATTAAAGCACTTGAGAATCAAATTGGACAACAGGCCAATGCTTAGAGTTACAGATTGCCAGGTACCCTTCCTAGCAACACAGAGCCAAATCCAAGGAACATGGGGAAGGAGAAATGTCATGCCATCATGTTAAAAAGCGGTACTAAAATCAACAAAGATGTTGGAATCAAGGCAACAACAATTGAAGATTTTCCAAAAGAAACAAAGCAACAGATGGAGGAAAAAGAAGCAAAGGAAAAAGAACAGATCACTCCACCTCCACCTTTTCCCAGCGTCTTCAGAAGAATAAACTGGACAAGCAGTTTGCTCGATTCTTGGAGGTATTTAAAAAGCTGCATATCAACATTCCATTTGCAGAAGCGTTGGAACAAATGCCCAGCTATGCCAAATTCAACATTCCATTATCAGAAGAATGCAGCGCCATCATTCAGAGAAAACTTACTCCAAATTTGAAAGATCCTGGCAGTTTCACTGTTCCTTGCACCATAGGAGAACATGACTTCGGTAAGGCTCTGTGTGATTTAAGTGCTAGTGTTAACTTGATGCCTTTTTCTATTTTCAGGAAACTGCAGATTGGAGAAACAATGCCCACTTCAGTCTCACTACAACTTGCTGATAGAACGCTCGTATTTCCAAGAGGCGTAGTTGAGGATGTGCTGGTCAAGGTTGACAAATTCATTTTCCCAGCAGATTTTATTGTCCTTGATATGGAGGAAGACGCAGACGTGCCAATCATCCTCGGGAGACCATTCTTGGCTACAGGTCGAACCATTATTGATGTAAAAAAAGGAGAACTAACCATGATGGTACAAGACCAAGAAGTAACATTCAATGTTTTAAAAGCCATGAATTTCCCAGGTGATGAAAAGAATGAGGAATGTTTCAGACTTGATGTGATACATAGTACCGTTCAGAACTTTGATGAAAGACAAAGTTCTACTGACAAACTTAAAGCATGTCAATTACCTGTGGAGCCTGAAGATAAAGCACACTGCGTACTGAAGAAGCCTATTCTTGCACTACAAGCAACAGAAGAGAAAATGTTCCACCAGCTCAACGAATTGGAGGAATTTCACATACAGCCTTTTGAGGATGCCAAATTGTACAAAGAAAAGGCCAAGAAGAGACAAGATGAGAAGTTAGTGCGCATACAACTGGAACCAGGGCAGAAGGTACTGTTAAAAAATCAAGGGTGAAATTCTTCCCATGGAAGCCAAAATCACGGTGGTCGGGTCCATTTGTGATCACCAAGGTTTTACTAGACAGAGCCGTTGAGATACATGATCCTGACTCCAAAAAAACTTTCAAGGTTAAAAACAAGCGTGTTAAGCACTACTGGGGAGAATCATTTGAGCGACAAAAAGAAAGTGTCACACTTTCAGATCCAGCATAAACGTTCGAGCAGTCACGTCTAGCTGACGACTTTAAACTTAGCGCTTGCAGGGAGGCAACCCATGCAATTTTTGTATATATTGTGATTTGGTGTGATTTAAATTTTATGTGTTTAGTTTTTGCAGATTAAGACATTTCAGGATGGAAGAAGTTCTCGTAAATCTTCACAAGCAATTTCCTTCTCTCCCTCATAACTCTCTGATGAAAGTCTACAAAGCTCGCTTGGAACGGATGAGATTACTAACAATCCATGGTGTTCCTAATGACATTTGTTGGGTAATTGAAGCACGAGTCCGATTGGCAGGTAAGTCTTCTGACTCTTTTATTTCACATTTGCCTGGTTTTGGAAGAAGCATCTATGCAAAGAAACGTAGAGCTAAACAAATGGGTGTTTTTTACAAATGTGCACGCTGGAATTGCAATACTCATTGTCATTCTTTAGGAATGGTGTCTGATAATCGTGAAGATAAAATTAAATTCATTAGGGATGGCTTGAGTAAGGAGTCTTTAGATGATATATCTTTAACTCTTGAGACGCATCCCAGTGGATATGTTCACATAGCCATTCGTAAATTACATACACAATTCCAAAAAGAAAGACAACAATTAAGTCTTGGGAATCTGACTCAAAAAGACCCTGTTTGCCAGTTTAGAAGAAAATTGGATGGGAAGCTTGTCCCTGACGCATAGACGTCAATCAAGCCGTTACTTTTCTTGTAAATATTATATCTCTTTGTCTTTTCTTAATAATTGTGATTTGTTTTGTTGTTTTCTTTTATTTTCTCCGACAGGATCCAGACCTTTTTGACTATCACGATATTATTTCGCTACTAATCGTCCTCTGGAAGATACTTGTGCTATTTTTACTCACCCTTTTCAGGTACTATAAATTCAGCCCGTCATTGCACTTTTGAAGGCTTCCAGAGTTGAGAAAGAAATAGATATAAAAAATGGAAGCCACTTCAAGAAGACGAGTTGAAAATATCTGTGTGTTTTGCGGTAGTAGTGTTGGTGTTAAGCCACAATACGTAGAAGCAGCACAAGAATTGGGCCGAGTCTTAGCTGCAAGAAATATGCACTTAGTATATGGCGGAGGCAATCTTGGACTAATGGGGATCGTTTCAAAAGCCGTACAAGAAGGAGGCAGTCACGTTTTGGGAATCATCCCAAAACCCTTGGCAGAAGCAAATCTTATTGAACCATCAAACGAAGAGGAACTGATCGTGCCAGGTATGTCTGAACGTTTGGTAGAAATGATTAACCGTGCTGATGCTTTTATTGCTTTGCCAGGTGGCTTGGGTACATTGGAGGAAATTTTTATAGTGCTATCTTGGGCGAACTTGAACATACACCAGAAACCAATTGGGCTGTTTAACGTTGATGGATTTTATGATTTTCTTTGTGTGTTTCTTGATGATGCCCGGAGAAATGGATTCGTGTCAAAACCTTTAAAAGAACTCCTCTTTACTGCCAGAACTGCTCCGGATCTAATAGACCAACTCATAGCCTATTAACCACGAGTTGACCCTATCCTTTCAAAGATAAATTGGTCTGAGGATGATCGTGGTAAGAGGCGTAGGATTAATCTGGATCTTAACTTTTAATTTCCTGTAGAATTTTAGCTAACCATGTATTATCTTCTAAACTTTTCTTTTATTGTTTAAGACATTGGGGACAATGTCTCATTTAGGTTTGGGGGAGGGAATTAGTTGATCAGTACCTTGTTTTTAGTTGTGTGTTGTTTTTATTTTTAGTCCAAATTTTTTTTCGAAAAATACAAAAAAATTGAAAAATTTCCAAAAATTACAAAAAATATTTTGCGTTTTTGTGTTTTTATTTTGACTAAAAGGGTGAAATTGGTAAGAGATAGCTGAGTAATGAGTTTTCACTTCTGAGACGTATCTCAAGCCTACTTTCGAAATAAGTTAATTTTTGTTTATTTCCTTTTGAATTATTTAATTTTTGAATTCTCCATAAAACGGACTAAAATTGATCTTCATATGCTCACTTGACAGGTATTATCAACATATATAGTAACATACGGACATGAGCTAAAATTGAAAAGTTTGTAATATTCAGTGCTCTAGTTTAATTAGAGGAAGCATCTCAAAAAGCAATGGAGTAAAAAAAAAAAAAAAAAAAAAAAAAAAAACGTCTGAGATCCGAGTTATTAAGTCTGTAAGGGTGTTTTAACACATAGTGCCCTAAAACCAACTGGTTTGGGAGTCACTGGCCCAAAGCTCGTTACATGGATCAAAGATGCTGCAAAAATATATATATTTGAAGTCTGAGTAATTAAGTTCGTAGGGGTGTCTTAACACCTGGTGCCCTAAAGCCAACTGGTTTGGGAGCCACCGACCCAACACTCGCTACATAGATGGAAGATATTGTATATAAATAAAAAAAAATCAACGAAAAAAAAATCAGAAAAATCAGAAAAATTATTCCATTGCTGCAAAAAGATGTGAATTCTGATAAAAGTTTAGGACAAAAATATTACTCTCTTTTCAACTACATTTGTGACTGTTGTGGGCAAAAATGAGTTGATTAATATTTTGTCGACTGTGTATATGGAGAATGGTAAAAATAATCGGAGAATTTACTTATTCTGTAAATTAGAATGAAACAAAACAACTATTGATTTGGAGTAGAAGTTTCACCTGATTAGTCACTAACTTCTTTATTCTCTTTTCTCTTGTCTTTTTGCTTTTGTGTGCATTAGTTTCACTACCTTTTTACTTTTGTAAAACGTTTGTGGGTATCGTTGCTGTAAGCCCTCACGAGACTATAACTCGTCCACTCGGGACACCTAGGGGTTTAAAGGCTTGTTGCATATGCTAAATGCAACCGTGATCTCTACGAAAGTGGCTTAGTTTAATTTTAATTGTTTCTTGTATTTTATTTTGTTGTTTTGCTCGAGGACTAGCAAAATGTTAGGTTTGGGCGTGTGATGAGCAGAAAATATATCAATATTTACCGCCCCTTTAACTTAATATTTTGTTTAGTTTCTCGGGTTTGATGAACGTTTTGATGTGTTTTAGTTTATTTTGCAGATAAAATAATATCGGGTCTCAATGAAATCATTTAGGACGAAATATGGGTCAAATAAGGGCAATTATTGGACTTGATATTTTAATTTTGGAGATTGGAAACTTGAAAAGGCGTTTTTGACAAAGTGCAGTTTTGGAAATTCCAGTATTGCGCATCTGTCGTATTTTGGGCATAACGTTTTACTCCGATATCGGATTGAGCTGATTCAAGTTCCAGATTAAAGAAGACTCAAAGATCTAAAGCTTTGAAAGACAAAATAATTTCGAATTCTGAAGATTTCATGCCCGAAATTGATGAACCATCCAGAAGTGTGTTGTGTGTAATTATTAAAGTCACTTTCAATCATTTTCAAAGAAAAAAAATAAATTAATAAATAAATAATAATAATTATCAATCACAAAACATGATAAGAGATTAGTGGAGCAATTAATAATGGATTTGGTGGAGCAATTAGTGGAGCAATTAATAATTGATTTGGTGGATGATTTGATGAAGGCAAAATTTTGCCTATAAATACCAAGCCATTTCATTTGTAAAATTCATACTTTCTTCTAAGGAATTCCTTAAGAATACTAAGAAGATTCTATCTTGTTTGTTTATTTACAGCATTCAGTAATTAATTTCCGCTTTCGCACTTTCTTTTCTTTACTTTTCAGTTTTTACTTTCCGCAATTTACTTTTACGCACAATACTTTTCTTTCCTTAATTTACAGTTTTTACTTTTCAGTAATTTACTTTCAGCAATTTACTTTTCAGCAATTTACTTTCAGCAATTTACTTTCAGTAATTTACTTTCAGCATTTAATTTTCAGTATTTAATTTCAGCATTTACTTTCAGCATTTACTTTTCAGTATTTAATTTTTAGTATTTAATTTTCAGTATTTTACTTTATGTCTTTTATTTTATTTAAGTTTTTTTTACTACCCGTAAATATGTGTCGTAACTAAGCCAGTTATCTGGGGTTGTGATGAAATCCAGTATCACCGGTTTATAAGGGGTTAGATTATAACTTGGGTAATATAAAGATTTATTTATTGAGTCTTAATCTTAATACTTTTTCATTAACTGGCCATTAATAAATTTGAACTGGGAAACTTAAAATGAACTAGATATAGAGATTTTAAGTTTAAGACCTTAGACTCAATAGTCCACGATCTTCCTTGAGGATAGATAACCCATTAATAGATTTCCTTACAAGATAGACATATGCCTGTCGGGCGGGGGTAGCCATAATTGAAACTTAAACTTAAATAATCCAGATAATTTGGTTGACATAGACATATGGTTCAATTGGGTTAAACTGGGTATTTGTGTCTGACCATCGACAGAGGCTTACACATAATTTAGTGTTCCAGGTTAATAAATCAATATATTACCCAACTTTAAGATAACCACTTCATCTTTAAAATGATATTGGAAGAAATCACAACCCTACATAGTTTTTAATATTGAATTTTCTTAAAACCTACTTTCGAACAATTTTATTTACTTGTTTTTAAATTTAGAATCGTCACCATTTCAAATCAATCAAACAACCTGTTAGATACTAGTAATCATTTGACCTCGTAAAATTAATAGATTAGATATTAAGTCCTCGTGGGATCGATATTTTTATACTACTTGAACGATACGTGCGCTTGCTTTATACGCGTGTGTAAGCATCGGTCATTCATTAAGTTTAAGTTCCAATTATGGCTACCCAAGCCCGACAGGTATATTCCTATCCTGGAAGGAAATCTCTAAGTTGAATATGAGATTGTGAGCTATTGAGTCTAGGCTAAACGTAAAATCTATTTTCCAAGTTCATTTTAAGTTTACCAAATCAATCTTATTAGTGGCCAGTGAATAAAAAGCATTAAGATTAAGACTCAATAAATAAACCTATAAGTCACACAAGACATAAAATAACCAACTTATAAACCTGTGATATTGGAATTCATCATAACCCTAGATAAGGTATTTAGTTACAACACATACCTAGGATTACGAAAGACATAAATAAAGAAAATATTATAAAACAAATTTGAAAACTAAAAAGGTAAAAATTACAACAGTGAAATAAAATATTGGGGTTTGGGGATCCACTTTTATTACTTCAAATCTAGAAATCTCTCTGATTATAATATATAAATTTGCATTATGTTACCAACCGACCATATAGGCGGTATCCTGATTAAGTCAGATTTTAATTAATTCCAACCGATCATAAATGCGGTATCCAATTAAGTCAGGTTAAAATTAATTTAATTAAGTCCAACCGACCAATAAGGCGGTATCAAATTAAGTTAGGTTTTAAGATAATTTATATATTATAACTAAGGGAGATTAATCTAAATTATTATAATAAAAGCTTTACCTTTCATCCAGCAGAGAGAAGTTACCTACTCATGCTTTTAAATAAAACAAAGAAAGATTTATTGCTTCAAAAAAAACTCAAATACAAGAAAACTGAAATTAAATAAACAAGATACTCTCTTCTTAGTATTCTAAGGAAATTCCCCAGAAGAAAGTATGAAGAATTCAAATGAAATCAGCCTCTATTTATAGGCTCTAAAATCGAGCCGCGTCGCGACGCGTGAAGGCTTGGAGTCGAGTGAATGACGGCTGTCGGCAGACTCAATTATTGGCTCGGTGTCGCGACGCTTGAAGGCTTGGCATCGCGACGCTGACATCATAATGACACAAGTGATGACGTATTTCGACAGACTGAATTATTGTGTTGACGTCATGATGATGCAATGATGACGCACGTGATGACGCATGTGATGACGTGGTGATGACACGTGTCGCCAGATCAATAATTGTGCTGATGTCATGATGACGCATGTCGATAGCATAGTAGTTGAGGCACGTCGCGACGCTGAGAGCTTGTGCGTTGCGATGTGTGAACAATGAATTTCCATTTTTGTCATTTTTCATTCGTTTTTCGCTGCTTTGGCCCTGATTTGATTCCATATAGTCCTGAAATCTTATTTATTTGCAAAATAACACAAAACACATCAAAGTATTCGCAAAACTTGAGAAACTATACAAAATATTAAGTAAAATGGGTGGTAAATATTGATATATTTTCCGCTCATCAATACAGGTAACATTTGTCGCATGTCCTCAAAATTGATCAGAATATGATATCCTTAAATCTCATTGGTTGGAACTACTTGTGTCAATACCTATAAATAACATTAAAAAATATTATTGTCATGCCTAAAAAACGGGCGTCCGCTCGGATGCCCGAGCAAGAAATAAGGAGTCCGCGAGGATGCCCATTAAGTTTAAGTCTCATACAAATATTTTTATGAACACCAGGTATACAAATCTTATCAAAAATATGTAGGAAACGATTTCTCGTGCAACAGAAGCGTGTTTGGCACCCGGAACCGACCTTGAAATTTTTTTCTATCTTTTCCCTTTCTCAGCTGAAAATGTCCAGCCCTTTACGAATTGTTTTTTCTTCTATTTTTGACTACTTTTCTATCCCCGAACAGCAGCATGAAATTGGATTGTTTTGCACACGTTACGCTCACACAACACACATAAAAATGGTCAATGTTTTGTGAGAATAAGGGAAAAATTCAGGTTTAATTTTTTTCTCCAAAACACCCCATCAACGTCAACAAAATATCCCTTCATGTTCCCAAATTTTCCAAGCTGAAATACAATACAAATCGAGCTATGAATCAAGTTGGAAGTGACGGCAGGAGCATATTTTTCTGCTTACTGCCGTGAGAGTTGAAGAAATAAAGAGAAATTTTCTATTTGATTTCCAATGAGTCTTTCGTTATGACTCGCTACCAACAAAATGAAGTGTGGCCTTTACTCATCACTTAGATCTCTAAATTTTGTCACACTTAAATTTGTTTCTTTTGTTCGTCGTTTTTTTTCTTTCAACTATTGAGAGAAAAATAAGAACATGGGTAGCTAGGGTTTTCAATGTGAAAAGTTGTTTTAAATTTTTTTTTTATACTTAGGGTTTTAGTTGTCAAAAATTAAACAAAACCCTAAGTCTTTTTCTCACAAAATTCGGCCAACCCCATGAAATTATATCACCAAAATTCTTTTCATAAATGTCATCATAATGACATTTAAAATATTACTAAATGAAAAGATATAACTTCTATTCCAAACCATGAGTTTCCAAAATATAATTTTTGGAAATTCATTAATTAAAAATATTATTAAATTATATAATATAATTTAATAAAATAATTTATAATAAATAATTATCATATAATCATTTATTATGAAAACAATATATTAAAATTAATATATAGTTTCAAATGTGAAAAAAAATATTATTAATCATATTAATAATATATATATATATATGAGTATATAATTGGACAATCCAAATTTTATTCAATTTGCTACAATATATCGAGCTAGCTCGAGGACCAAAAAGACCTACAGTTCCGAGGATATTAATTAAACTTTTTAATTAAATTTTCTGAATTATTAACTTCAGGTTATTCCACTAAAAACCCGAAGCTGCACTCTCATTGTCATAGATAAATAATATAAACCAAACTACATCGGTGTCCATCGATATAGTCATTACATACGGGTTAGCCTTTCACGAGTATCTCATAATTAGAGCCAGGTCAAAATATATGTTATACTCCTCTAATTATTTTTGCCTTAAGTACCATTGACTCTCTAATGAATGATTTATTCAAAATCATTATGAATATTAATATTTCTATTCGTAATAGAAAGACTTGAGCGCTCTAATATTTGAAGTATCGAATCAACCCTTAAGATAGACACTCCTCTACTTCTAGCAAGAAAGAGTGAACTCTATATCTATATAAAACGTCCCCAACTACACACCAAATTATGTCTCTAATGTACGTAGCTATTGGTCGGGATTGCTACACTAACCTCACCTTTGTAAATTAAAGGACATAACCTACTATGGAGGAGTTCGCAGTACATTCAGGATTCAGATCAATCCATATATGACCATCTAGTAGATTTAAATAAATTTCTTTATTTAACGGATATTATAAGAAATTCATTTCTATCTGGGTCTAGTCCTATATGATCATACCATATAAGGTACCTCCATTCTTATGTCACTACATGGACGACCCGGATCAAGGTCGCCATACAATTATAGAATGGACCACAACTATCGATAAACCACAAACAAAGTACATGCTTTCTTTGTTTTATGTACTATTTTAGATTACTAACTTCAGACTTAAATTCTCTTATGTATAATACTCATACACTAAGTCTTAAGCAATTAAAGGTAAACATGATAATTTATAATATGCGATTTGAATCAAAACAATTTCATAATTGAACAATGTATCTTTTATTTTATAACAAATAATTTCGTTTATATTACATAATGCTATAAGGCATATATCCCAACATTCTCCCACTTGCACTAGAGCAAATGAGACATGTCACGTAATCCTAGACCCTCTAGGTGACCATCAAACACTTTAGCTGACAAGATCTTAGTTAACGGATCAGTCATGTTCTTTACGGATGCAATCTTCATGACATAAATGTCTCATCTCTGCACTATCTCCCTTATGAGATGATATTTTCTCTCTATTTGCTTTCCCCTTTTGTGGCTTCTTGGTTATTTGGAATTCGCCACTGCACCACTATTATCTCAATAAAGTGTGAGTGATTTATCCATATCTGGAACAACTTTCAGATATCCCAAGAATTTCCGGAGCCAGATTGCTTCCTTAGCTATTTCGCAAGCTGTTACATAATTAGCCTCCATGATGGAGTCAACCATACAAGATTATTTTATACTCCTCCACACAATGGCCCCACCACCTAGGGTCAATACTGATCCAGATGATGATTTCCTACAATCGATATCTGTTTGAAAATAAGAGTCAGTATATCCCCTGAGAATCATATCCTCACTAGTATATACAAGCATATAATTTCTCGTTCTATTAAGATACTTGAGAATGTCTTTCACAACCACCCAATGATCTAATCATAGGTTATAATGAAACCTACTGACTACTCCCACTGTAAAACAGATGTCTGGTCTCATGCATAACATATCATACTTGAGACTACCAACTGCCGAGTCATAAAGGATATGTATCATTTTCTCAACGACTTGAGGTGTCTTAGGAGACTGTTAATTTGATAAATAAACTCCATGTCGGAAATAAAAATTATCTATCTTGGAATTCTGCATCCCAAATCGCACAAGGTTCTTGTCGATATAGGATACCTGAGACATAGCTAACATTTTTCTCTTGCGATCTCGAAGAATTTAGATCCCAAGTACATAACTAGCCTCTCCCAAATCTTTCATTTGGAATTGGTTAGCTAGGCAATATTTTACGTCTGATAATATTTTTACATCATTCCCAATGAGTAAAATATCATCGACGTATAAAATGAGAAAACCAAATTTTCGTCAATGACACACTTGTATATACAAGGCTCATCGATGTTCTGC
The DNA here is from genome assembly GCA_019454045.1 of Zanthoxylum bungeanum. Classification (NCBI taxonomy): domain Eukaryota; kingdom Viridiplantae; phylum Streptophyta; class Magnoliopsida; order Sapindales; family Rutaceae; genus Zanthoxylum; species Zanthoxylum bungeanum. Next base: position 120,148 of record SKCR01035219.1, read on the forward strand.
TCAAAATTATAAGACTTGATCATGGTATTAAATCTTATATTCCAAGATCAAGATGTTTGCTTAAGTCTATAAATGGACTTTTGCAACTTACAAACCTTTTGCTCTTGACCTTGGGCTATGAACCCCTCTAGTTATACCATATAGATACTCTCATCAAGATTGACATTCAAGAATATAGTCTTGACGTCCATCTGCCAAATCTCATAGTCATAATATGCGACAATGGAGAGAAGAGTGTGGATGGACATGGCTGCTAGCAAGAAAGTCTCTTCGTAGTCGACTCCATCTTTCTAGGTTTAACCCTTAGCCACTAGCCTAGCTTTGAAGGTTTATACCTTCCCATATGCTCCACTTTTTCTCTTGTAGATCCACTTACAACCTATGGGTTTTACCCCATTAAGTTGGCCTACAAGTTCCCTAATTGAGTTGGAGTACATCGACTTCATCTCGAGGTTTATGGCTTTGAGCCATTCTTCTTTATCAGAATCATCTGTTTCACTACGATAGGTCAATGGACATCTACACCATCTCTGGATGCGACAACTTATGCCACTCCAACTCCTAGATAGCGATCAGGTTGTCGTATAACCATATACTTGCATCTGACGCTCAGATTTCTAAGGTGTTTTATTTATGTCAAGCATTGTTGACGATGGTGTGCTATTTGAACCAGCAAGTAACTCCTCGAGTAACACTTTACTTCGAGGTTGGAACTCCCTCATATAGTCTTCCTCAAGAAATGTAGCATTTGTCGGCCAAACACTTTATTATCTTCCGGACTATAAAAGAACCCACCCTACAAATAAGCATACCTAAGAACTTAGCTCCAACTTTGTAGTCTTATTCTTCAGCACATGTGCTCGACACCCACATATACAAAAATGTCGTAAACGAGCTTTACAACCACTCCATAACTCTAAGAGAGTCTTAAGAACAAACTTAGATGAAACTACATTAAGGATATGAATCATTGAATGCATATCCCTAGAATGAACTAGGCAGTGAACTGTAACTAAATATAGATCTTATCATTATTGGGGCGGATGTGAGACCCCTAGGGTCAGATCAGTGTCCCGTGCAGCGGAAGTGGGTCTAACCCATAGATATCAAGCATGAGTGTATTTTTAAATAATTTAATGGAATATAATATTTCATTACGAGTGTATAGGAAAAAAGGGTTGAATCGGAGTCCGGAAGCTCAAAATACAGAATAAAATAATTTTCTACGAGCACGAGCATAGTGTACACGCATACTGTTCATGCCTGGACAGTGCAATATACTTTTTCTTTTGATTTACAAATGCATTTAAGCATCAGCTCTCTGGAAAGCCAAAGAGCTGATGCAATTTGGGTATTTTATCCATTTTACTTCTAATCTTCCCTAAATATTTGCAAACACCCAAAATTTAATTTTAACATCAACACATGGTAAAGAAAAAAAAATCACATTTTTAAAAATATCAAATATTTTTACAAAAACATAAATTTATTCAAAATACGCACATGAGTAAATTTTGAATCTAAAATACAAACCAAATAAGAATCCCACAAATGAAGTGACTCATGAACAATTCTAGGTTACTCAAAGGTGGTCAAGTGATTCTAAAATGGTAGTCATAGCTTCAAGCTATCATCTATAGTTCCAAACTCTAATTTTATATTTCATGTCTAACATGAACATTTTGACCCAATCACAAACACATTGTGTTTATGCTTCCAAAGCATCCATACACAATTCATTAGCCCAATTTTAACTTCAAGCTATATTATTATGTATCAAATACAAAAACATAACATATTAGAGAAGATAAAACTTACCAAGTAAGCTTGAACTAAAGATCTAATATTCTTCTCATTGTTGAAAAATGTAGAGAACTTCCAAAACTTCTCTAAACACTTCTTTAGGATAATTTCTCTTATGTTTTTCCTTAATGCTTACTTGCTTAAAAACATGCTCAAGCTTGCCTTTTATAGTGAAGCTTATGCAATTTTTATTTAATAAAAGTTCTAATCAACTATTAGGTGGCCTTTATCCAATTTTTCCAAATATGTATATTTAAGTGTGACTAATAACCTTTGTCTACCACTTTGATTTAATACAACTAAATCTAGACAAAATTTAACCAATTGATTAGTTCATTCTCTACCACTTTGATTTAATCCAATTAAATCTAGACAAAATTTAACCAATTGATTAGTTTATTATCTACCACTTTGATTTAATCCATTGAAATCAAGTCAAATACACATATTATTATATATGTTATAATTACTAAAATATCCTCCAATGGTAGAGATATTTATGAACTTACAACAAAGCCCTTGTGTGATTTCGAATTATTCTAATTAATCCAACTGGGATAGTAAATAATTAATGTTATCCAATAACACTTAATTATTTTAATTGATAATTATAACATAAAATATTATTTATTATCAAACATTATTGGCTACCCAAGTGCTCAATGAGTACACTTCATATTGTCGGACTCTCTGAGTCCAAAAACGTTCATTATATAAGCCTAGTATGTACGCAATTAAGTCACAACCAAATTCACGAAGAACACGAATAACCTTTCTGAACTATACAAATTTCGCCTCAGTGGTGGAATCAACTGTAGAGCTTTGTTTTGAACATAGCCAACTAACTGCATCACCATTAAGGGTAAATATATATATCCGAATGTAAACTTTCTATCATCCGGATCTCATTGGAATTCAGTATAACCCTTAATTTGTAGCTCATCTTCTTCGTAAATTAGAAACTTATCCTTAGTACCCTTAAGATATTTCAAGATATGTTTCACGGTTGTCCAATGATCATTACCTGGATCAGATTGATATCGGCTAGTAACACTAGTGCTGAAACAGATATCAGGTCTTGGACATAGCATGATAAACATAATTCTTCCAATACAAGAAGCATATGGCTAGTTAGACTAGGGGTAAGTAAAATTGATTTCGGTTTAGGTTCTGCGTGGAATCAGAACCTATATGGAAAAAATCGATACCTAACTAAGTGGAATCGGAACCTACCCAATTAAATAAAGTACTATATTTATCGGTTCCAATTCGGTTCTGCGTGGAACCGGAACCTACCCAATTAAATAAGTTACCCTATTAATCGGTTCCAATTCAATTCCACATCGAACTGGAACCTACCCAATTAAATTTGGTACCCTATTAATCGGTTCCAATTCGATTCCATTTCTGATTTACCCTATTTATTTTTTTTTTGTCAAACTTTGAAAATACAATTATTTCTCACACTTGAATATTACATATATTCTTGACAGATGTCCATACAGAAATAAAACAATAAATAAAACTGCATATTGCATAATATTTTTAACTCAATACATAATATTCTTATAGAAAGTGTCTGGGTTTAAATTGGGTTTTAATTTTGGTTATGAAATTGGGTTTAAATTGTGTTTTAAAACTGGTTATGAAATTGGGTTTAAATTAGGTTAAATTTGGGTTATGAAATTGGGTTTAAAAAATGATTATGAAATTGGGTTTAAATTGGGTTTTAATTTGGTTCCGAAATTGATTCTAAATACGCTTCCCAAAATAGGTTCCAGTTTGGTTCAGATTCCGTCCATGGCAGAACCAGAACCAGACTGTTTAAATTCGGTTATTTCAATTTGGAACCGAAACCGATTTGGTTCCAAACTCAAAAAATCAGCCCGGTTCTGGGTAGAACCGGAACCGGTGTTCAGCCCTAAGTTAGACATTCTTACTCTCCCTTCCTCAGTCTGAGCTGCCATATTCTTCGAAAGATGTATGTCATATCGAAAAGGTATATTTACTGCCTTGTAGTTGGTAAAACTGTATATTTCTAACATTTTATCTATGTACATGGATTGCGACAACCCTATAAGCTTCTTTACTCTATTTTGGTAGAGTCTTATACCTAGTAAATAGGAAGCTTCACCCATGTCTTTCATGGACAAGTTCTTAGAAAGGTAGGCTTTCACACTTTGCATCAATCATATATCATTCCCAATGATAATGATATTTTTTACATACAATACAAGGAATACTATCATGCTCCAACTTCGGGATGACTGTTTAAGTCCATAAATAGACTTCTTGAGCTTACAAACCAAGTTTGAAGTCTCACTGGATGTAAGATCTTCTGGTTGTTTCATATAGATATCCTCATTGATGAATCTATTTAGGAATGCGTTTTTCACATCCATATCCCATATATTATAATCGTGATATGCAACAATTGCTAAAAGAATCCTAATGGATTTAACATGGCTATAGGTGAAATTTTTTTCTCATAGTCAATCCTAGGACGTTGAGTGTAACCTTTCGTTACCAGTCGGGCCTTAAAGGTTTCCACCTTTCCATTGGGCCCTCGCTTCCTTTTATAAACCCATTTACAACCAATAGGTTTATCTAATTCAGGAAGTTCAACCAAGTCCTAGACTTGATTGTCATGCATAGAATCCATTTCGGATTTCATGGCTTCCTGCTATTTTCCCGACTCTATATCCAATATCGCACCTGTATACGTACTCAGATCTATTTCCTACAAGGGGAGAACATCAAAGCTCACATCAAATGTTAAAAATGGTCTCTTATGAGGCCTTAATATTCTATTCGACTTACGTAGATCCTATGTTGTAAATCCTTCACTTAGTTAAATCTCTGGTTACATCTCAAGTTCTTTAATATTGGGATTAAACCCATCGAGTTCAATCTTTCTACAATTCACACTTTCTCTCAAAAATCCTTTTTTTAAGAAAAGTGGCAAAACGAGCAATAAATACATTCATTGCTCAGAATCGTAGAATTGATATCCCAAAGAATTTTCAAGATATCCAACGAACCTATATTTATACCCTATGGGTATTAGTTTATCCCGCTGCGCAACTCTAATGTATGCAGGACAATCCTAAATCTTTAAATATTTAAGACTTGGATTTCTATCGAACCATATCTGATATGGGGGGTCATAAAAATAGCTTTTGATGGAACTGTGTTAAGTATGTGGGCAACAGTAAGGGAAGCGTAACCCAAAGTTAATATGAAAGTTCTTTATAGCTCACACAGATCGCACCTTATCCAATAAAGTACGATTTCTATGCTCAGACACACCATTGTGTTGAGGCATTTTGGGTGAGCTATATTGGATGAGAATTCCATTCTCCCTTAAATAAATTCTGAATTCCTCGCTCATAATTCACTGTCTCGATCTGATCGAAGGCACTTGATGAATTTTCTGGTTTTTTTTCAACTTCATTTCAGAATATTTTTAACTTTTCAAATGTTTCCGATTTATGTCTCAAAAATAGACATATCCATATCTTGACTTATCATCCGTCAAAGTCACAAAATATGTAGAAACCATCATGAGCGGCATATTTAATGGTCCACACACATCACTATGTACTAGCTCTAATAAATCATCAGCACGGTGTCCAACACCGACAAATTGGGCATTTGTCATTTTCCCTTGGATATATACTAATAAATCGGATAACGATTTATGGTAAGATCTTCAATCAAACCATCTTTAACTAATATTGATAGACGTGTCACACCTATGTGGCCCAATCTCATATGCCATAATTCATTATTAATTAATTCAGATATTTTACTTGTATTTTCCTATAAATAAAAGACATCTCGATATGTTTTCAAAATATAATGACCATTAGATAAAGAACATTCACATATCAAATTGTTATATTTATCATATAAACAAAATCTTTAATGTTTATTTTATATCTCTCTTTATCCAATATCGGTAATGATATTATTTGTCTGATAAGAGAGGGTACATAATAACAGTCATTTGAAAATTATTTACATCCATTAGAGAGATCTAGAACAACCGTTCCTATGGCCTTGACATCCAATGTTTCACCATTTCCAACTCTAAGCTAGATCTTCCATTTGTTCAGTCTTCTTTTAACCCTTATGACCTGAATGAAGTTGCAAATATGAGTGGAACCGCCGATGTCTAACACCTATCCATTATTTGCATCTAAGGCTAATGAGATGTCAATAATAGGAAAAATATAAAACGTACATGAGGATCCTGCCTTTTCTTTCAGGTCTAGACAATCATTCTTCTAGTGTCCAGACTTCTTGCAGTGTAGACATGCATCATGAGCTATATACGGTTTTGTAGTTTTGTACTTCTTGGAGTCTCTCTTTGATATATTTTTCTTTCCAATTTTGATTTTCTTGGACTTTCTAGATGCTTTGAAGAGCTTGCTCCACTATAGAGGTACAAAATGAGATTGCATTTCTTCAAATCATGCTCCTCAGTGTGTCACATGTTATGAAGTTCTTCATAGATGGCTTGCATCGAATGTATATGAAATTTTAATACAAAACCAGTGTAAGTACAAGGCAAAGAAGATTGAATCAAATTTCGGTCTATCCCCATATTGAACCCTGTCGTTCCAAATATCAGATCTGGTCGATCATGTTCAAAACATAAATGTTGACCGCTCCTCCATCTTCGAGCATAGCATGGAACAATTCCTTAGACCTTTGATATATTTCAATTTCTTGATTTGCTTTAAAAAACTCCCTGAGTGTTCTCATAATGCTCCAAGCATCATGTACCTCTATGTACTATCTTAGCAAATCTGGAACCATTGGTAAAATGTTGGATTTCACCCTTAGTGCATCATCTTTCATTTTTCAAATGTCTCGCACTTCGGGAGTGGAATCAAGATCGATTTCAACAGGCAATGGATTGAGCATCACATAGCTCAACTTCTCTGACTCCAAGACAAGCTGAATGTTTTCCCATTCAAAATAGTTCTCGTCTTTCCCATTCAAAATAGTTCTCGTCTCCTTTCAATTTATTAGAATCCAAAAGTCGCGCTAATGGATTTGTGATACCATCTACATAAAAATAATTAAACACTAGCAGAATATTTTCATTTCAATATAAAAACACTAATACGATTATGGATTTTAAATCTATTGGTGCACTCCTATTACTTTACGTAATTCTATAATCTCCATTAACAAAAAAATAGAAATTTGATAACAAATTTCATAGCGGAAAGTGGATCCCATGATATTTACTCCAACCTCCCAATAATCACAGTCTTGGTGTAACGACCCAAATTTTTTTTCCATAAGTTCTACTAGTGCGATATTGAGATGTTAGCGGGAGATAATTCTGAGACGACTTAGAAACCCGTGGACCCTACTCAATTCAGACTTAATGGACTCAGACCTAATGGGCCTAATGACCTAATGGGCCTAATGATAACTAATAGGCCTAAATGTATGTTAAAGAGGTGGACAATTTTTTCTTTAAGCCAAGCTTAGTCCAAGCCAATACGTAGGCCCAATCAAAATATAATTATACTTGGCCCAAATCATAAGCCCAAATGTTTGTCAGAATTTTCTAGAAAAATACCCTTAATTCTTGAATTGTTAAAAGGGAAAAAGTGACAAACATTTGGCAATTTCTTTCCTCCTTTGGCGTGACGTAGAGAAGGGTGAAGAAAGAGGAATTTCAATTTTCTTTCACAAAATCCTAAGGAAATTCAAGAGCTAACCATTACCAAACAACCCTAGGAAGAAAAAGAGGTAGCTTGGGGAAATCCATTAGGAAAGAAAGGCTTGGATTTAAGGTAAGCAAAACATGACCCAAACTTTCATGTTTTGAGTTTTGATGGTTTGATGATGGTAGTATGTTGTTGATTAGTAGTAATGTTATTATTGATGGTTATTTGATTGAGAAGCTCATGTTTAGGTAATTTTAGGTATCACATCCTAGTTGAAATATTAAGTAAGAATGATCGGATTTTGGTGATGTTGGAATGTTGGAAGTATAGTATGATGATAAATTATATGTGTAATTGCTTATGGTTGTATTGAAATGAGGTTTGAGGTTTAACTATGAAAGAAAAGAAAAATATGGGTATAGCATTCTATTCAAATAAAGTCTACGAATCTAGTTTATTAGGCAAAGTGTCTATAACACATTTACTTGGTAAAAGTGCAAATGCCACCGATCTGTTAGCCCTAGTTCATAGTGAAGCAAGTGGGCCCATGTCTAGCTAGTCTAGAGGTGGATATGAATATTTCGTGACCTTTACGGATGTGGCATCGCGTTATGGTTATGTGTTTCTATTGAAACACAAATCAGAAACTTTTATAGTTTCGACACAAAATAGACAAACAGATCGGCTAAAGTATTAAACCGTCACGGTAAGACCGTAATGGAAAATACTTAAGCAATAAGTTTCTAATATACTTGAAAGAGAATAGCATTCTTTCAAAGAGGACTCCTCCATGAACACGTCATTTTGACGGTGTGTCCGAACCGAGTAACCGAATTTTGTTGGACATGATAAGGTTAATCATGATTCGCTCTGAGCTACCATTTCCTTCAACGGATACACATAGACAGTGCAGAACTTATTTTGAATAAGGTTCCATAAAAATCTGTTTAACAGACTTCATATTAGATATGAACAGGAAAGAAACCGGGTTTCTCATTCCTGAAAATTTGGGAATGCTAGGCATATGTTTGGATGATACCAAACTAAAACCCAAATTGGATAAGTGCCAATTGTAGGTTATCCTAGGGAAACCAAAGTATAGTACTTATACAACTCACAAGAGAACAATGTAATTGTTGCTCACCATGCGGTTTTTCCTAAGAGGAATACCTATATGCAGTGGTAAGTGGGAGGATAGTAAAACTCGATGAAAATCGGAGTAATACTATTCAAGGCACCGATTCCTAATAGAACACAAATAGTTCATCAAGGATGAAACTATACCAGTAATCTTCATATACACAAGAACCGCGTATGTCGGAGAGAGTCAGAAAACAACCTGGGGTATGGGTTTCTGATCTCACCTAATAAAGATGTCAATCTTATTGAGGTATACCAACTGACTACGTATGAGGAAGTGATACAAGGTATCGACTCCCTATTATGACAAAGTGTCATAACATCCGAAATGGATTCCATGTATTTCAACTATGTTTAGATACTAGTTGATGTACCGCAAAGGCATTGTGCCTAATGGTACTTTATAAGTCTTCAAGGAAGACATACATGGAAGGCAACATACCAACGTACTAAGCTAGGCTTTTAGCGGAAAGGTATCGTTATCAACATTGTGTTGATTACGATTCAACCTTTTAACTGTTGCCACGGTAAATCCATTTGGACAATGCTTGCTAATGCTGCATGTTTCATTTGTGAAATATGTCAGCTTAACGGGAAAATCGCTTTCCTGAAAAGGAAACCTTTTGGAGGATGTTTACAACATCATGTTGGTTTTGTCATACCAAAACTAGCAAACAAGGTTTGTAGGTTATTCGATCCATGTTTGGATTGAAGCAAGCATTAGGTTCTTGGAATTATCGTTTTGATGTAATCATAATAGCTTATGATTTAATTCAAAACGTAAAAGATTCTTGTGTATATAAGGAGGTTAGTGGGAGCGCACTGACAGTGGCTGTCCTATAAAATAATGATAATATATGTCATTTCTTGGAAATGATATTCCCAAAATAATAAGCGGTGAAATCTTGGATTTCGATAAAACTCTCTGAGAAATCGTACATTGAAAAATGTACGCGACCTGGTGTCTCATACGCTTTGAGCATATGGATTCACCAACAGGCCAATCCAAGTGATAGTCACTGGATTGATGTTAAGAACATCCGTTAATATCTAGAGAACTAAGGATGCTGTCTTAAACTATGGAGAATGAGAACTTGAAGTGACTGGGATCACTGTAGCAAGTTTCCTAAACCGATAAAAATGACTATAAGTCGTAAACGGTACTATACAGTTTGAATAACGGAACATTGAGCTGGAAATCTTCCAAGCAAGATACTGTTACCGAATAAACAACAAATGCATGTTATTGCTGCAGCTCAAGCAGCAATAGAAGCCATTTGGGTCGATAATAAATCTAATTAGATTAGATATAATTCTGTTAGCAGCTGAGCTAGGCGTCAGCACAGGCTAAAGAATTAATGGTCTCATCAACGATCCAGATACATACTTCGATATTCATCTGATTCGTTCAGATCATACATCGTGGCGATGTGATGATCGAATAAATCGCATCAGATGATAATCATGCAAATCCACTGACGAAAGCATTTCTCAGCAATTTGAGCCAACAGTATATAGTTCGGGTGTCAAACACTCGAGTGACTGGTTATAGGCCAAGTGGGAGATTGTTGGACAATTATGACCTATAGCATCACTATTTGTACAGATCATGGTGTTGTTGTACAAATTAACTATGTGACAAATGAGATTGCACTCTTATCATTTGTGATTAGATCACCAAGATATATAAATGATAGGAGGTCCTTATGATTTTTTCCTGGATTGAGAATGATATGAGACAGTATCAGTCCACGAAGGATAAATCATTAAATATCCCTAGTCAGAGTATTATCGAGATCGGACATCGATAAATACGTAAAAGACTAGTATTATACTGGTGCGCATTGTGAGTGTACAACAACATAGTTCTCATATATTTGGGTATAGGATACTCATGCAAGTGTAATAGGAGGTTGTGTTTTACCGATGGTACAGGAAACAGCTTTGCTCTGGATAGACCCCCTCGGAATTCCATTGGTAGTATGACTATGTGTCTATGGAAGTCCGAAATCAGGGTAGGTGTATTTGGTCTTAATCTGAGACTTGCACCGCTAATACTTGCGACAATCAATATACTTTGGTTTTGGTCGTCCAGGGCTTTAACCGATTTCTATGTACTCCTCTTCTGGGTATATCGAGAATCGTAGTGTGTTGGGTGTGATGTCAAGACGGAAGTGTCACTCCAGTCATATGGAGATGATGATCGCGTAGGGATACAGAACTGGTTCTCTAAAAAGGTTGCAACCGTCGGGATAATATGACTTGGTCATGATTATCCGATAATAAAGAGACTAGTTGCTCGTAATCCGATATATGCTTCGTACGGGGGAGACACTGTACCAGCCCCAGGCCTTGCTTGTGATCATTCGATACTGGATCGAAATACGCAATACTACGTATACTATGCCTGATTTTAAATAGTTACACTGATACATTTTCTTTGATTTTGTAGCCCCACTCAATGAGTTCCATAGGACTCACCTCCACCACTTCCCAATTCTTTTGCAGGATCTGACTTTTGGTGCAACGTGCAACTTTTGGAGACTCAGCTCGAGGACAAGAGTTATGTTGCAACCACTAGTCATGGAGTCCATCATTCCAGATCTATATTCATATAGAATGTAGTTCTCTGGGATTTCATTTTGATGTATTGTAGATATATGTTTGATGATGTGTATATGATAAATACTTTTGGATATATATATATATATTTCATGATCTTGCACTTAAGTTTACTTTAAGTTTTTAAATTTTCATGTGTAGCTAGTAACGAGATTGCATAGTAATAAGATAAGAGCAAGTGTTCTATTGCATAAGTAAGAGGCTTAAGTGACAGTGGGATCTGTTACTTGCCGGTAACATTCCCGTAATGAGGATGTTACAAAGATGGTATCAGAGTATGGTATATGGAGTCAGTGATTGCAGCACGAGAGTAGAAGTGTCTTGTATAAATAGTATACCCGGGGTACTACTATATATAAGAGGTTATTTACTCTAGTAACTTGTCTAGAGGTATGTCTCATTTTGATTAGTTATAATTCCTTTAAATTTAATTGACTACTTTTCTCTCTTAATTTCTTAGATCTCATGCCACCCAAGGGTAGAACCGGAGTCAGAGGTAGACCCAGGCTTGGTAGGGTGCCTCAGGGCATAGATCCGAATTAGAGATCAGTAGCACAACCCCCATAGATAGATATGGGGCATGGAGTGGAGTCCTTACATGAGAGTGGTGTAGGGGAAGGTAGAGCAGCACCAGTGGTTCAACCTAATGACCCAGTAGTTGCGGGTTTACAGCAGATTCAGCATCCATACATAATTCATTAGCCTAATTTTAACTTCAAGCTATATTATTATATATCAAATACAAAAACATATCATATTAGAGAAGATCAAACTTACGAAAGATCTAGTATTCTCCTCTTTGTTGTAAACACTACTTTAGGCTAATTTCTCTTATGTTTTGCCTTAATACTTTCTTGCTTAAAAACTTGGTCAAGCTTGCCTTTTATAGTGAAGCTTATGTAATTTTTAATTAATAAAAGTTCTAATCAACTTTTAGGTGGGCTTTATCCAATTTGTCCAAATATACATAATTAGATGTGACTAATCACCTTTGTCTACTACTTTGATTTAATCCAATTAAATCTAGACAAAATTTAACCAATTGATTAGTTCATTGTCTACCACTTTGATTTAATCCAATTAAATATACACAAAATTTAACTAATTGATTATTTTATTGTCTACTACTTTGATTTAATCCATTGAAATCAAGATAAATACACCTATTATTATATATTTTGTAATTACCAAAATATCCTCCAATGGCATAGATATTTATGAAATTACAACAAAGCCATTGTGTGATTTCGGATTAATCCAATTGGGTCAAAGAAAATAATTAATGTTATCCAATAACACTTAATTATTTTAACTGATAATTATAATATAAAATATTATTTATAATCAAATATTATTGGCAACCCAAATGCTCAACGAATACACCTCATATTTTCGGACTCTCTAAGTCCAGACACGTTCTTCATATAAGCCTAGTTCATATATACGTAATTCGGCCACCTCCGAATTCGCGAAGAACAAGAACGACCTTTCTGAATAATACAAGTCGAGTTCATGACATATGTTTAGCGTTCCCTCCGTCGTAGGCTATCTAAGTTGTGCTTAGGAAATATAGATTACACCGTCAAGTTTCCGAGGCGTACATCTGATATTTTCGACATGTCCACGATTCTTTACAACTAATCAGAACATTATTTATGATACATCCGATCCACCATAGGTGATCGACTTTGGCCAAAGTCTTAAGAATCGTGACTTACTCTGATGGATACATAAACCCCTTATGGTACACATACAGGCCGATGAATCATATCTTGATACGCACTTGATTAACGAGTGCATCAGTCCACAACCAAAGAACATCTATCGATCAGACCATGAAAGGTCTTTGACATATATGGCATCAAAGTGTGGAGGATCACACACAAAATCAATGATATCCTATAGTCAAAGGATCACATATGCTACTCGACTCGAAGAGATTCCTATTGACGGGGGTGTGTACTTCAAACTATTAGGAATCACCTGTGAGTCATTCAATATTCACTCCAATGAATACCGAGATGTCTATACGAGTTTCCTTTGCTCATGATACATCGGGTTAAACCATTGGAACTCCAATTCCAATATATGACATGTGTTTTTCTTCTCGATTATAGGAATTCGACTGTATTCCAAAACCAAAGACTATGAATATTTACTTTAAGAATAGTTTATAAAAGTACTACTATCCCAATGTCGGACAACCCAATGTCTAACATTACTACATGACTATTCTAAGGTCGATGTGATTCTCAGCATATTTATATATCAATTTAATATGCATTGTGACATAAATTTCCATTAACAGGGTTGAAATAAAAATGTCATGTCTACTAGGGTCCAATTTCTCCTCTCTAAAACACCGTTTTACTGTGGTGTTCTAAGTGCCGTGAGCTGGGACACTATCCCATGCTCGACCAAGAATTACTCGAAATGGTATATGTTGGACAATTATGACCCATAGCGTCACTATTTGTACAGATCATGGTGTTGTTGTACAAATCAACTATGTGACAAAGGAGATTGCTCTCTTATCATTTGTGATTAGATCATCTTAGATGTATAAATGATGAGAGGTCCCTATGATTTGTTCCTGGACGGAGAATGATATGAGACAGTATCAGTCCACGTAGGATAAATCATTAAATATCCCTAGTCAGAGTATTATCGAGATTGGACACCAATAGATACGTAAAAGACTAGTATTGCACTTGTGCGCGTTGTGAGGGCACAACGGCATAGTTCTCATATATTTGGGTATTGGATACTCATGCAAGTGTAATAGGAGGTTGTGTTTCACCGATGGTACGGGAAACAGCTTCGCTCTGGATAGACCCCCTCGGAATCCCATTGGTAGTATGACTGTGTGTCTATGGGAGTCCGAAATCAGGGTAGGTGTATTTGGTCTTAACCTGAGACTTGCACCGCTAATACTTACGACAATCAATATACTTTGGTTGAGGTCGTCCAGGGCTTTAACCGGTTATGTGTACGCCAATATTGGGTATATTGAGAATCGTAGAGTATTGGGTGTGATGTCAAGACGGAAGTATCACTCCAGTCATAGTGGAGATGATGTCACGTAGGATACGGTATTAGTGCTCTTAAGTGCTGTGCGGCCATTGGGATATTATGACTAGGTCATGTATATCCGATTATAGAGACTAGTTACCAGACATCCGACATGTGTTTCGTACGGGGCAGGCACAACTCCAGCCCCAAGCCTACCACGTGACCATCCGATACTAGATCGATATGCACTATACGATGTATACTACGCCTGATACAGATCCTTCATTCCTGTAAGGATATTTCCGGAGAATTGGGTAGGCATGGTGCTTTGCTAGAAGCCAACCTTGTCTTGTGAATCGGTAAAACGTAGTGCTTGGTACTTACGTGTTCGGATAGTCGGACGACCGTATTTACTGCCAACATATCTTGGGATCTCATGGGTCGCTTCCCAATGATTCACCGATGATGTATGACTCGCACTTTAATTAATCTGGGATTAATTCGATGAGAGAGAAAATTAATCTGGGATTAATTACGGAGATATTTTATCTGGGATAAAATATAGTCTAAAGAGAAAGAACGCGATTAATTTGGAATTAATCAGTAAAATAAATTTAATAGTTAAATTTGATTTTTCTATTTAATTTATTCGAATGGGCTAAAATTAATATATCGGATATATTAATATGAATTGCATTTCATTACGAAATTAAAGTCGGACTTTAATATGAACGACCGAATTAATTTAGAATTAATTCGTAAACGACGTTCGTAATATATTTGCGAGGCATCGATATTTAATTAAATTAGATTTAATTATTTAACGACGGAAGTTCGTTTAATCGGATTAAACGAAACCGAGCCGCGGCAAATGTTCGTAGAGATATTTGAATTTTGAATTCAAATATGTGGGGCCCAAGTGTGGTAGGTGTACCTACCACCCAACTACCTTGTTTTACTTTTGGAAAACCATTTACCCACACCTACCAAGTTTAGGGTAAAAGTGAAATGGTTTTCACCTAAAGTATAAAAACAAAATATCTCTCTACACTTTGGTAACTATCATTATTCATTAGATGAATATTTTAGAAACCCTAGGCAACTCTCTCTCTCTCCCATCTTCTTCAAGCTCACGCCCAAGGGGCAAAAGTTCATTGTTTTTCTGTCAACAAAAACGTGAGCAGTGAGGAAGCATTTTGTGGATTTTGTGGCAAGATCCAAGTGCTAGCACACTCCTAGGAGACATACGAAGGTGTTAGGGAAACCTACCCACGAGCCGGGAATCAAACGACGAAGATTCGAAGCTCAAAAGGTGAACCAAAACTGAAAAACAGTGTGCAGTGGACTGGTCACTGCAGTTGCGTTTTTGGAGGTGAAAATCAATTTATTTCTTCTCCAAATCGTCTCAACCGATCAATGTGAGTATTCCGCTACCTCCGTTGATGTATTCACACATTATTTTCATGCTTGTTATGATCTTGGGACCTAAATAGAAACCAACAGTATAGATATTTATCCCATGCTCAACCAAGAATTCCCCGATTAGAAAATGGATTAGTTCAATATTTGTCACTTTGATTTAATCCAATTAAATCAAGCTAAATACACCTATAATTACATATTTTTAATTAAAAAAATATCCTCAAATGGCAGAGATAGTTATGAATTTACAATTAAACCCTTGTGTAAATCTTGAATTAATCCAATTAGGTCAAAGTAAATAATCAATGTTATCCAATAACACTTGATTATCTTAGTTGATAATTATAATATTATCTGTTATTAAAATTAATTGGCTACCCAAGTGTTGGACAATTATGACCCATAGCATCACTATTTGTAAAAGACATTATGGTTTTTGTACAAATTAACTATGTGACAAAGGAAATTGCTATTTTATCATTTTGTAATTGGATTACTTGAATATATATAAATGATAAAAGTCCATATGATTAGTTCCAGATTAATAAGATATGAGACAGTATTAATCCATGATCGGTTTAATCATTAAATATCCCTAGTCGTAGTATTATCGAGACTGGACATCGATAATGCGGAATAAACTAGTATTACACTTGTGTGCGTTATGGAAGCTTAACGACATAGTTCTCATATATTTAAGTATTTGATACTTATGCAAGTGTGATAGGAGGTTCTGTTAGCCGTTGGACCGGGAACAGCTTCGCTCTGGATAGACCCATCGGAATCCCATTAGTAGTATGACTATGTGTCTATGGGAATCCGAATCAGGGTAGGTGTATGTGGTCTTAACCTGAGACTTGCATCGCTAATACTTGCGACAATCAGAACACTTTGGTTTTAGTCGTCCGGGGCTTTAACAGGTTCTTTGTACGCCTCTCATAGGTTTACTGAGAATCGTAGTGTATTGGGTGTGATGTCAAGATGGAAGTATCACTTCAGTCATATGGAGAAGATGATCACGCATGGATAC
Organism: Zanthoxylum bungeanum; assembly: GCA_019454045.1. Taxonomy (NCBI): domain Eukaryota; kingdom Viridiplantae; phylum Streptophyta; class Magnoliopsida; order Sapindales; family Rutaceae; genus Zanthoxylum; species Zanthoxylum bungeanum. The sequence goes on from SKCR01035219.1 coordinate 136,870, forward strand.
AGAGCTAGTACTCTTTTATGCTGCAGCTAACGGGATAATATGACTAGGTCATGATTATCCGATTACAGAGACTAGTTGCTAGTGATCCGATATATGCTTCGTACAGGACAGACACAATTCCAACCCTAGGCCTAGCATGTGACATTTGATACTGGATCGTAATTCACAATACATAGTATACTATGCCTGATATAGATTATATATTCTCCGTTGAATATTTCTGGAGAATTGGGTAGGCACGATGCTTTGCTAGAAGCCAACCATGTCTTGTAAATCGGTAAGAACGTGGTACGGGGTACACATGTGTTCGGATAGTCCGATAACCGTATTTACTGCCAACATATCCAGGGATCTCTTGGGTCGCTTCCCAAAGATTCACCGATGACATTTGACTCAAACATAATTAATCTGGGATTAATTATGAGAGAGAAAATTAATCTGGGATTAATTGCGGTAAGAATTTATCTGGGATAAAATTTGAATAGAAGAGAGAAAGCGATTAATTTGGAATTAATCGACTAAATAATATATTGGATATATTAATTGAAATCGGATTTCAATGCAGAATTAAAATTGGATTTTAATTTGGGCGAACGAATTAATTTGGAATTAATTCGCAAGCGACTTTTGTAATAATTTTGCTAGGCATTATTATTTAATTAAATTAGATTTAATTACGTCGCGACGGAAAATTCATTTAATCGGATTAAACAAACCCGAGCCCGAAGTGTGTTAAACAAGCCAACTCGAATTTTGAATTTAAGTGGTGGGGCCCACTAACTTACATCAATTGTCAACATGAGTGATAGAAGTTGTTGGGAGCATTTAATGTCTTTTTCCCTCCAACACACTTTGCCTTTTTTTAGCTTTTTGGAAAAGCATATACCACTTTTGCAAGTCAACTTTGGTAATTAGTTTTAGACACTAAAAAAACAAAAAACAAAAAACAAAAACAAAAAACTCTCTCTCTCTTCCCTCTCATTTGTCGTGACCTTCTTCTTATTCCTTATAGATTTTGTTGCAAAATTTCATCATTGCTAGCACATAGAGAGTCAAGTGAAGGTGATATGGAAACTCGCCCTTGGGTTGGATTCATTCAACAAAGCTTGGAGCTTCATCAACATACAAAGATTTTGAAATCCAACATCCGTTTAATGTAAGTTTTTTCCGCAAATTTTCTTGATCATTCACATATAATATCATGTCTTAGAGACCTTGGGCATGTCTAGGACACTAACAATGGTATCATGAGCCTTATCTAAGCATGATTTGAGTTTAGGGTTTATAGACTTTATTTGGAGATTTTGTGCTTGGAGTATGATTTTTTTCAAAATTAGTTGTTTGGTTGTGTATTGATAATGATGAATTGGATTTGTGCATCATAGGATTTGAGAAAATTGATTAGATTAATTTTTCCCTAAAATCCTTCTAATGGCCGAATGTAACCCTAGACTTCTCATGGTGATTTTTTGTTAAATAGACCATTGGATGAGTTTATGGCATAATATGAGTGATGTTTTATGCCCCTTGCCGTGAGATTGAGCATGTAGTGATGAATTGATTTTGCTTCAATTTTTGTTGGACATGAGTTGGATAATTAAAGCATGATTAATTTGATTAAATTAATATTTTGGAAATATTAAATTAATAAATTAATTATGTTAATTACACTTTAATAAAAATTAATGTGATATTTAGAATATTATGTTAATTTGAATTAGTCATTAAAATTGGATTGGGCTAATTTATTGTATTTGGGATTAATGGGCTTGGTTGGGCCAAATTTGGTATACTTTTGTATTCCGAAACACTGGGTGCTTTGTTTATAAAAATGATTTTGAGATATGTACAGCTGATGCTAATAATGGTCTTTATATTTTGAATATAAATGAATCACAAACATATAACATGACAAACAAAAGGCTCAAATTGAGTAAAACAGATGAAAGTTATCTGTGGCATTGTCGTCTGGGACACATTAACAAGACTCGCATATCCACACTTTCGAAGAGTGGATACTTGGACGGATTTGATCCTAATTAATATGATGTCTGCAAATCTTGTTTATTAGGCAAGATGTCTAAAACGCCTTTTAGCGGTAAAGGTGTATGTGCCACTGAACTGTTAACCCTCGTTCATAGTGACATATATGGGCCCATGTCTAGCAAGGCTAGAGGTGGATATGAATACTTCGTAACCTTTATAGATGATGCATCGCGTTACAGTTATGTGTATCTTATGAGACACAAGTCGGAAACTTTTGAAAAATTCAAAGAGTTTCAACACGAAGTAGAAAAATAGACTGGTAATAGTATTAAAACATTACGGTCGGACCGTGGTGGAGAATACTTGAGTAATGAGTTTCTCGATTACTTGAAAGAATATGGTATTCTTTCACAGTGGACTCCTCCCGGAACACCCCAATTAAACGGTGTGTCCGAACGGAGAAACCGAACTTTATTAGACATGGTAAGGTCTATGATGAGTCGCACTGAGCCACCAATTTCATTCTGGGGATACGCATTGAACAGTGCAATACTTATTTTGAATAAGGTTCCATCAAAGTCTGTTGGACAGACTCCATATGAAATATGGACAGGAAAGAAACCGGGTTTCTCATTCCTGAAGATTTGTGGATGCTTGGCATACGTTAAACATTTGGATGGAACCAAACTAGAACCCAAATTGGATAAGTGCCTATTTGTAGGTTATCTTAAGGAAATCAAATGATATTACTTCTTCAACCCACAAGAGAACAAGATATTTGTTGCTCTCCATGCGGTTTTCCTCGAAAAGGAATTCATAAATGTAGTGGTAAGTGGGAGGAAAGTAGAACACGATGAAAATCGTAGTGATACTGTTCCTGGCACCGAATCCCTCTCGGAACACGAACAGTTCATCGGGGATGAGACTTTACCACAATCTTCTAATACACAAGAATCGTGTAGGTCGGAGAGAGTCAGAAAACAACCTGAGAGGTATGGGTTTCTGATCTCACCTCATGTAGATATTAATCTTATTAAGGATAATGAGCCTGCTACGTATGAGGAAGCGATACAAGGTATCGGCTCCGCTTTATGACAAGATGCCATGAAGTCCAAAATGGATTCCATGTACACCAACCAAGTCTGGACACCGGTTGATACACCAGAAGGCGTTAAGCCGATTGGTTCAAGTAGTATAAAAAGTATCGATCCCAGGAGGACTTAAAACCTTTTGTTATTAATTTATGAAGTTAAATGTTTACAAGTATCTAATGGATTGATTGTTTAATTGGGTGGTGACTTTAAAATTAAAACAAGTAAATAAATTGCTTAAAAGTAGATTGAAGAAAATTCAAATTTATAAAACTATCCAGGGTTGTGAATCCTTCCAATATCTTTTTAAAAGATGAAATGGTTATTTTACGTTTGTGTAATATATTGGTTTATTAACCTGGAACACGAAATTATGTAAAAACCTCTTCTGATGGTCAAATACAAATACCCAGTATAACCCAATTAATCATATTCCTATGTTAACCAAGTTATCTGAATTCATTAAGATTAAGTTCCGATTATGGCTACCCCCGCCCGACTAGTATATTCATATCCTGTAAGGAAATCTATTAAAGGGTTATCTATCCTCAAGGAAGATCGTGGGCTATTGAGTCTAAGGTCTTTAACCTAAAATCTCTTTTCCAAGTTCATTTTAAGTTTACCAGTTAAATTTTATTAATGGCCAGTTAATAAAAAGCATTAGGATTAAGGCTCAATAAATAAACCTTTATATTACCCAAACTGTAATTTAACCCCTTATAAACCGGTGATATTATATTTCATCACAATCCCAGATAACTGGCTTAGTTACGACACATATTTACGGGCAATAAAAACTTAAATAAAAGAAGAGACATAAAGTAAATTGCTAGAAATTTAATACTGAAAAGTAAATTGATGAAAAGTAAATTGCTGAAAGTAAATAAAGTAAAAGTACAATAAAAGAAAATGTTGGGGGTTAAAGGATCCACTTTTATTACTACTATTTTAGATATCTCCCTTTATATAATATATTAATTTTGCGTGATAATTACCAACCAGCCATATAGGCGGTATCCTGATTAAATCAAATTAATAATTAATTACCAACCGACCAACCAGGCGGTATCCATGCTTAGTCAGGATAAAAGCAATTTATAATTAATTACCAACTGACCAATATGGCGGTATCCTCGTTAAGTCAGATCTTAAATAGTTATTATATTATAATTAGGGGAGATTAATCTAAATAGCAATAATAAAAACTTTACCTTTTACCCCAGCAAGGGAGAGTTACCTCCTCATTGCTTGAAAAGTAAAAACTGAAAAAGTAAAGAAAGGAAAGTACTGTGCGTAAAAGTAAATTACGGAAAGTAAAAACTGAAAAGTAAAAAAAAGAAAGTGCGAAAGCGGAAATTAATTACTGAAAGCTATAAATAAGCAAACAAGATACAATCTTCTTAGTTATTCATAAGGAATTTCAAAGAAGAAAGTATGAATTTACAAATGAAATGGCTTGGTATTTATAGGAAAAATTTTGCCTCCACCAAATCCATTATTAAATTCTCCACCAAATCTATTATTAATTACTCCACTAATTGCTCCACCAAATCCATTATTAATTGCTCCACTAATTGCTCCAGCAAATTCATTATTAATTGCTATCATGTTTGGTGAGAGCTTGACTATTTTTATTATTTATTTATTTATTTATTTATTGGCTTTGAAAATGACTTTAATAATTACACACAATACACTTATGTATGTTTCGTCAATTTCGTTCATGAAATATTCAGAATTAGAAATTATTTTGTCTTTCAAAGTTGTAGGTATTTGAGTCATCTTTAATCTGGAACTTGAATTAGCTCAATCCAATATCGGAGAAAAACGTTATGCCCAAAATATGACAGTTGCACAAAATTGGAATTTCCGAAACTGCATTTCGTTAGAACGCCCTTTCAAGTTTCCTATCTCCAAAATTAATATGTCAAGTCCAATTTTTGCCCTTATTTGACCCACATTTCATCCTAAATGATTTCATTGAGTCCAAATATTATCTTATCTGTAAAATAAACTAAAACACATCAAAACGTTCATCAAACCCGAGAAACTAAATAAAATATTAAGTAAAAATGGCGGTAAATATTGATAAATTTTCCGCTCATCACACCCCCAAACCTAACATTTAGTTAGTCCTCGAGCAAAACAACAAAATAAAATACAAAAAACAATTAAAATTAAACTAAGCCACGTTTGTAGGGATCACAGTTGCATTTAGCATATGCAACAAGCCTTTAAACCCCTAGGTGTCCCTAGTGGACGAGTTGTAGTCTTGTAAGGACTTACAACAACGATACCCACAAACGTTTTACAAAAGTAAAAAGATAATAAAACTAATGCACACAAAAGTAAAAAGACAAGAGAAAAGAGAATAAAAAAGTTAGTGACTAAACAGGTGAAACTTCTTATCCAAGTTAATAATTGTTTTCTTTCTTTCTAAATTACCGAATAAGTAAATTCTCCGATTATTTTTACCATTCTCCATATACACAACTAACAAAATATTAATCAACTCATTTTTCCCACAATAGTCACAAGTGTAGTTGAAAAGATAATAATATTTTTGTCCTAAAGTTTTATCAGAATTCACACATTTTTTAGCAAGGAAATATTTTTTTTTTCTGATTTTCTTATTTTTTTTCTTGATTTTTGATTTTATTTATTTATATACAATATCTTCCATCTATATAGCGAGCTTTGGGCCAGTGATTCCCAAACCAGTTGGCTTTAGGGCACTAGGTGTTAAGACACCCCTACGAACTTAATTACTCAGACTTCAAATATATATATATATATATATATATATATATATATATTTTGGCAACATCTTCGATCCATATAATGAGCTTTAGGCCAGTGACTCCCAAACCAGTTGGTTTTAGGGCACTAGGTGTTAAAACACCCTTACAGACTTAATAACTCGAATCTCAGACGTTTTTTTTTCCCATCGCTTTTTTTTAGAAGCTTCTTCCAATTAAACTATAACACTGAATATTACAAACTTTTCAATTACAGCTCATGTCTGTATGTTACCATATATGCTGATAATACCTCTCAACTGAGCACATGAAGATTCATTTTAGTCAGTATTATGGAGAATTCACAAATTAAATAATTTAAAAGGAAATAAAAAAAATTAACTTGTTCCGAAATAGGTTGAGATACGTCTCAGGAATGAAAATTCCTTACACAGCTATCTCATACCAATTTCACATCATTAATCAAATAAAAACACAAAAATACAAAATATTTTTTTGGTTTTTATAAAATTTTTCAATTTTTTTGGCTTTTTTGAAATTTTTTTGACTAAAAATAAAACAATAAAAACAAGATACAATTTAATTATTCTCCTCCCCCAAACCTAAATGAGATATTGTCCCTAATATCTTAAATAGTAGAATAAGAGTTTAGAAAACCGTACCTGGTTAGCTGAAATTCTACATCTAAATGAAAATTTAAAGGTTAAGATCCATATTTATCCGACGCTTCTTACCACGATCATTATCGGACCAGTTTATCTTGGAAAGAATGGGGTCAATTTGAGGTTCAAAGGCTAAGATTTGCTCAATTAAATTTGGGGCAGTTCTGGCAGTAAAGAGGAGTTCTTTTACAGGCCTTGACACGAACCCATTTCTCCGGGCATCATCAAGAAACACATAAAGAAAATCATAAAATCCATCAACATTGTACATTACAAGCGGTTTCTGGTGTATGTTCAAGTTTGCCCAAGATAGTACTGTAAAAATTTCCTCCATCGTGCCCAAGCCTCCTGACAAAGCAATAAAAGCATCAACACGGTTAATCATCTCTACCAGTCATTCAGACATACCTGGCATGATTAGTTCCTCGCCATTTGATGGTCCTATCAGATTCGCCTCCGCCCAAGGGTTTTGGGATGATTACCAAGACTTGACTGCCTCTTTCTTGTACCGCCTTTGAAACGATCCCCATTAGTCCAAGATTGCCACCGCCATATACTAAGTGCATATTCCTTGCAGCAATGACTCGACCCAATTCCTGTGCCGCTGTTATATATTCTGGTTGAACACCAACACTGGTACCGCAAAACACAGAGATATTTTCAACCCGTCTTCTTGAAGTGGCTTCCATTTTTATCTAGATGCCTTCAAAGGTGAAATGATGAGTTGAATTTATAGAACCTGAAAAGGGTGAGTAATAATAGCACAAGTATCTTCCAAAGGACGATTAGTAGCAAAATAGTAAATCGTGAAAGGTCAAAAAGTAGCCTGGATCCTGTTGGAGAAAATAACAAAACAAATCACAATTATTAGGAAAAGACAAAGAGATATAATATTTACAATAATGTAACGGCTTGAATGACGTCTATGCGTCAGGGACAAGCTTCCCATCCAATTTTCTTATAAATTGGCAAACAAGGTCTTTTTTAGTCAGATTCCCGAGACTTAACTGTTGTCTTTCTTTACGGAATTGTGTATGTAATTTGCGAATGGCTATATGAACATATCCACTGGGATGCATCTCAAGAGTCGAAGATATATCATCTAAAGACTCCTTACTCAAGCCATTCCCAATGAATTTAATTTTATATTCGCGATTATCAGACACCATTCCTAAAGAACGACGAGTATTACAATTACAGCGTGCACATTTGTAACAAACACCCATTTGCTTAGCTCTACGTTCCACATTTTGTAGGTTAAGTCGCATTTCAGGATGGAAGAAGCTCTCGCAAATCTTCACAAGCAATTTCCTTCTCTCCCTCAAAATTCTCTGATAAAGGTCTACAAAGCTCGTGTGGAACGAATGAGACTTCTAACGATCCATGGTATTCCTAATGACATTCGTTGGGTAATCAAAGCACGGGTCCGATTAGTAGGTGAGTATTCTGATTCTTGTAAAAGTTAGAGGTAAAATGACTATTTCTTGATCTTTTTCCTTTGCATCTTTTTCCTCCATCTGTGGAACTGCTTCGCAGCTTTCTTTTGGAACTTACTCAACAGTTGCCTTGATTCCAACATCTTTGTTTATTTTAGTACCGCTTTTCAAGGTAATGGCTTGATATTGCTCATTCCCTCGGTTTATTGGATTTGGTTCTGTGTTACTGGGAAGATTTCCTGGTGGTCTGTAACTCTGAGCATTGGCCAGTTGTCCAATTTGATTCTCCAATGCTTTGATAGAAGAATATTGGCTTTGAATCATAACATCGTATTTTTTTTAACTAAGCCAACACTTCTGCAATTCCTGGTTCTTTTTCATGCTCCTGGCCTTTGTTCTGTTGTTGTTGGAATCTGGGTGGTGCATAGTTCATTGGCCTTGAATTGTTGCTCCATGAAAAATTGGGATGATTCCTCCACCCTGGGTTGTAGGTGTTGGAATATGGATTGTTCCCCTGTCTGTGGAAATTTTTGACATAATTCACCGTTTCTTCAAGTTGGTTTGTCTCTTGTGCTCCTCCATATGGTGAACTTGTGGATCCAGTGTTACCTTGCATGCTGAGAGTTTCCATGAATTTGCATAACTGATCCAGCTTGACATTCACTGCAGTGTTGGCTCCAACTTCATAAATTCCAGCAATTCATTGAATCAAGCTCCTTTCTGTTGGCCACAAGGAATTATTGTTAGCCATTTCTTCAATTAAGTCCCAGGCTTATCTTCTCATTTTTCCATTGAAGCTCCTCCAGCAGCAGCATCAATTGTGGTTCTCATTATTCCAGAAAGTCTATTGTAGAAGGTCTGGACTTGTAGCCATTTTGCAATCTCATGGTGAGGACATTTTCGAAGTAAATCTTTGAATCTTTCCCAAGCTTCGCAAAGGGATTCTGAATCTTATTTCACGAAGGATGTAATGTCATTCCTCAACTTTGCAGTTCTGGCTGGTGGAAAGTACTTTGCAAGGAATTTTATGGCTAGAGTGTTCCAAGTTGTGATGGAACCTGCTGGTAGTGAATGTAACCAAGCTTTGGCTCTGTTTTTCAAGGAATATGGAAAAACTTGCAGTCTCATTGCTTCTTCAGCTGCTTTGTTGTAGTTTAAAGTGCCGCAAACTTCTAGGAATTTGCTGATGTGGGCATTAGGATCTTCAGCTGCATTCCCCCAAATTGTACTGACTGCTGAATCATTTGAATGCATGTTTTGATGTCACACATATTTGCTGGTTACAGAGGAAGTACAATACAGGAAATAAAGTCGTCAACCACCGGAATGGTTTTGTCTCGAATGGGAATTGGTGGTGCAACCTCTAAAGGTTCAGGTTCCATGGTGATGATTGCTTCTTGGCCTTCTCGCCTTTCCCTTCTCAGTTGTCTGATGGTTATTTCAATCTCTGGGTCAAGCGGTCAGATTTCAAAGCTTCATGTTTGTCTCATGTGGTGTATGAGAACCTGAAACTTAAGAAAACAGAAACAATAAGTAAAAAGAAATTAGTCACAAGTAACGATATCTAACCCCAAAACTAATAGTAAAAGATAAATAAGCCATCGACAACGGCGCCAAAAACTTGACCGGAGTAATCACACGCGTATAACGCAAGCGCACGTTTCGTTCAAGTAGTATAAAAAGTATCGATCCCACGAGGACTTAAAACCTTTTGTTATTAATTTATGAAGTTAAATGTTTACAAGTATCTAATGGATTGATTGTTTGATTGGGTGGTGACTTTAAAATTAAAACAAGTAAATAAAATTGCTTGAAAGTAGACTGAAGAAAATTCAAATTTATAAAACTATCCATGGTTGTGAATCCTTCCAATATTTTTTTAAAAGATGAAGTGATTATTTTACGTTTGTGTAATATATTGGTTTATTAACCTGGAACACGAAATTATGTAAAAGCCTCTTCCGATGGTCAAATACAATACTCAGTATAACCTAATTAATCATATTCCTATGTTAACCAAGTTATCTGAATTCATTAAGATTAAGTTCCAATTATGGCTACCCCCGCCCGACAGGTATATTCCTATCCTGTATGGAAATCTATTAAATGGTTATCTATCCTCAATGAAGATCGTGGGCTATTGAGTCTAAGGTCTTTAGCCTAAAATCTCTTTTCCAAGTTCATTTTCAGTTTACCAGTTCAATTTTATTCATGGCCAGTTAATAAAAAATATTAGGATTAAGGCTCAATAAATAAACCTTTATATTACCAAAACTGTAATTTAACCCCTTATAAACCAGTGATATTGGATTTCATCACAACCCCATATAACTGGCTTAGTTACGACACATATTTACGGGTAGTAAAAACTTAAATAAAATAAAAGACATAAAGTAAATTGCTAGAAATTGAAAGTAAATATTTAAAAGTAAATTGCTGAAAGTAAATAAAGTAAAAGTACAATAAAAGAAAATACTAGGGGTTAAAGGATCCACTTTTATTACTACTATTTTAGATATCTCCCTTAATATAATATATTTAACTTTGCGTGATAATTACCAACCAGCCACATAGGCGGTATCCTGATTAAGTCAAATTAATAATTAATTACCAACCGACCAATCAGGCGATATCAATGCTTAGTCAGGATAAAACCAATTTGTAATTAATTACCAACCAACCAATATGGCGGTATCCTCGTTAAGTCAGATTTTAAATAGTTATTATATTATAATTAGAGGAGATTAATCTAAATAGCAATAATAAAAGCTTTACCTTTTATCCCAGCAAGGGTTAGTTACCTCCTCATTGCTTGAAAAGTAAAAACTGAAAAGTAAAGAAATGAAAGTACTGTGCGTAAAAGTAAATTGCGGAAAGTAAAAACTGAAAAGTAAAGAAAAGAAAGTGCGAAAGTGGAAATTAATTACTGAAAGCTATAAATAAACAAACAAGATACAATCTTCTTAGTTATTCATAAGGAATTTCAAAGAAGAAAGTATGAATTTACAAATGAAATGGCTTGGTATTTATAGGAAAAATTTTGCCTCCACCAATTCCATTATTAAATTCTCCACCAAATCTATTATTAATTACTCCACTAATTGCTCCACCAAATCCATTATTAATTGCTATCATGTTTGGTGAGAGCTTGACTATTTTTATTATTTATTTATTTATTTATTTTCTCGCTTTGAAAATAACTTTAATAATTACACATAACACACTTCTAAATGTTTTTATCAATTTCGGTCATTACATCTTCAGAATTCGAAATTATTTTATCTTTCAAAGTTGTAGATCCTTGAGTTTTCTTTAATCTGGAACTTGAATCAGCGCAATCCGATATCAGAGTAAAATGTTATGCCCAAACTACGACAGTTGCGCAAAATTGGAATTTCCGAAACTGCACTTCATTAGAACGCCCTTTCAAGTTTCCAATCTCCAAAATTAATATGTCAAGTCCAATTTTTGCCGGTATTTGACCCAATTTCGTCCTAAATGATTTCATTGAGTCACAATAGTATTTTATCTGCAAAATAAACTAAAACACATCAAAACGTTCATCAAACCCGAGAAACTAAATAAAATATTAAGTAAAAGGGGCGGTAAATATTGATATATTTTCCGCTCATCAAAGACGGACATGGATGGAAACATACAAATGTACAAAGCTAGGCTTGTAGTGAAAGGGTATCGTCAATGACATGGTGTCGATTACGACGAAACTTTTTCACCTGTTGCCATGATTAAATCCATTCGGATAATGCTTGCTATTGCTGCATATTTTGATTATGAAATATGGCAGATGGACGTCAAAACCACTTTCCTTAACGGAAAACTATTGGAGGATGTTTATATGCAACAGCCTGATGGTTTTGTCGTGCCAAAATATGCAAACAAGGTTTGCAAGTTAAATCGATCCATTTATGGATTGAAGCAAGCATCACGTTCTTGGAACCAACGTTTTGATGAAATCATAAAAGAATATGATTTCATTCAAAATGAAGATGATTCTTGTGTGTATAAGACGGTTAGTGGGAGTGCATTGACATTCATTGTCCTTTATGTTGATGATGTATTGCTTATTGGCAATGACATTTCCATGCTACATTCGGTGAAAGCTTGGCTTTCATTAAAATTCTCCATGAAAGATCTGGGAGAAACAACCTTTATTTTGGGAATAAGGATCTACCGGTGATGGTACCCCATGTGCCAGGACGGCCAATGAATCTATACATATCAGGTGATGAGCAATCCATAGCTGGGATGATCGTACAAGACGACAACATGAATGTCGAAAGAGCCATCTATTATATTAGGAAGGGATGAAGAGATTCATCTCTGATCAGTCTAAGAGAGGACTGCTTCCAGTGTCACATGGTGTCTCTATATCTAAGGACATGTGTTCTAAAACTCAAGATGAGAGAGATAACATGAGTCGGATCTCGTTCGCTTCTGTAGTCGGATCGATCATGTATGCCATGATATGTACACGACCTGATGTCTCATATGCTTTGAGCATGTGCAGTCGCTATTAGGATGATCCTGGTGATGGTCCCTGGATTGCTGTTAAGAATATCCTTAAGTATCTTAGACGAACTAAGGATGCTTTCTTAGTCTATGGAGATAGAGAACTTGAGGTGACTGAGTTCACCGATGCAAGTTTCCAAACCGATAAAGATGACTCTAAGTCGCAATCTGGGTATATATTTTATTTGAACAACGAAGCAGTGAGCTGGAAATCTTCCAAGCAAGAGATTTTTGCTGATTCAACAACAGAAGCAGAATATATCGCTACAGCTGAGGCGGCAAAAGAACCGGTTTAGATCCGTAAATTCCTAATTGGATTAGGAGTAGTTCCGTTAGCAACTGAGCCCGTTCCTTTGTACTGTGACAATAACGGAGCTATAGCGCAGGCTAAAGAACCGTGGTCTCATCAACTATCCAAGCATGTACTTAGATGTTTCCATCTGATTCGTGAGATCATACATCATGGCAATGTCAAGATCGAAAAGATCGCTTCAGATGACAACATTGCAGATCCGCTGACGAAAGCTATTTCTCAGTAAAAGTTTGAGCGACATGTACATAGTTCATGTGTTAGATACTTGAGTGATTGGCTATTAGCCAAGTGGGAGATTGTTGGACAATTATGACCCATATCATCACTATTTGTAAAAGACATTGTGGTTTTTGTACAAATTAACTATGTGACAAAGGAAATTACTATTTTATCATTTTGTAATTGGATTACTTGAATATATATAAATGATAAAAGTCCTTATGATTAGTTCCAAATTAATAAGATATGAGACAATATTAATCCACGAATGGTTTAATCATTAAATATCCATAGTCGTAGTATTATCGAGACTAGACATCAATAATGCGGAATAGAATAATATTACACTTGTGCGCATTATGGAAGCTTAACGGCATAGTTCTCATATATTTAAGTATTTGATACTTATGCGAGTGTGATAGGAGGTTCTGTTAGTCGTTGGACCGGGAACAGCTTCGCTCTGGATAGACCCATCGGAATCCCATTGGTAGTATGGCTATGTGTCTATGGGAATCCAAATCAGGGTAGGTGTATGTGGTCTTAACCTGAGACTTGCATCGCTAATACTTGCGACAATCAGTACGCTTTGCTTTTGGTCGTCCGGGGCTTTAACAGGTTCTATGTACGCCTCTTATTGGTTTACTGAGAATCGTAGTGTATTGGGTGTGATGTCAAGATGGAAGTATCACTTCAGTCATATGAAGAAGATGATCACGCAAGGAGACAGAGCTAGTACTCTTATATGCTGCAGCTATCGAGATAATATGATTAGATCATGATTATCCGATTACAGAGACTAGTTGTTAGTGATCCGATATATGCTTCGTACGGGGCAGACACAATTCCAACCCTAGGCCTAGCATGTGACATCCGATACTGGATCGTAATACGCAATACATAGTATACTATGCCTGATATATATTATATATTCTTCATTGAATATTTCTGGAGAATTGGATAGGCACGATGCTTTGCTAGAAGCTAACCATGTCTTATAAATCAGTAAGAATGTGGTACGGGGTTCGCACGTGTTTGGATAGTCTGATAACCGTATTTACTGCCAATATATCTAGGGATCTCTTGGGTAGCTTCCCAAAGATTCACCGATGACATTTGACTCGAACATAATTAATCTGGGATTAACTATGAGAGAGAAAACTAATCTGGGATTAATTGCGGTAAGAATTTATCTGGGATAAAATTTGAATAGAAGAGAGAAAGCGATTAATTTGGAATTAATCGACTAAATAATATATTGGATATATTAATTGAAATCAGATTTCATTGCGGAATTAAAATTGGATTTTAATTCGGGCGAACGATTCAATTTGGAATTAATTCGCAAGCGACTTTCGTAATAATTTTGCTAGGCATTATTATTTAATTAAATTGGATTTAATTACGTCGCGATGAAAAATTCGTTTAATCAGATTAAATGAACCCGAGCCCGAAGTGTGTTGAGCAAGCCAACTTGAATTTTGAATTTAAGTGGTGGGGCCCACTAACTTACAACAATTGTCAACTTGAGTGATGGAAGTTGTTGGGAGCATTTAATGCATTTTTCCCTCCAACACACTTTGCCTTTGTTTAGCTTTTTGGAAAAGCATATACCACTTTTACAAGTCAACTTTGGTAATTAGTTTTAGAAACTAAAAAAAACAAATTCAAATAACAAAAATAAAAAACTCTCTCTCTCTTCCCTCACATTTGCCCTGACCTTCTCCTTCTTCCTTCGAGATTTTGTTGCAAAATTTCAACCTTGCCAGCACATAGAGAGTCAAGTGAATGTGATAGGGAAACTCATCATTGGGTTAGATTCATTCAACAAAGCTTTGAGTTTCATCAACATACAAAGATTTTGAAATCCAACATCCGTTCAATGTAAGTTTTTTCCACAAACTTTCTTGATCATTCACACATAATATCATGTCTTAGAGACCTTAGGCATGTCTAGGACACTAACACCAAGTGCTCAACGAGTAAACTTCATATTGGGACTCTCTAAGTCCAGACACATTCTTCATATAAGCATAGCTAATATGTACACAATTCGGCCACCTCCGAATTCGCGAAGAACATGAACGACCTTTCGAAACTATACAAGTCGAGGTCATCACATATGTTTAACAATCCCTCTGTCGTAGGTTATCCGAGTTGTGCTTAGGAAACATAGAATACACCATCAACTTTCCAAGGCACACATCTCATGTCAACACGTCCATGATTCTTTATAACTTAATCAGAAGCCATTTATGATAAAAGTGATCCAGCCTAGGTGATCAGCTATGGCGCCAAAGCCTTAAGAATCGTGACTTACTCACATGGATACCTAAACTTCTTATGGTACACATACGGGCCGACAGATCCTATCTTGATATGCACTTGATTAATGAGTGCATCGGTCCACACCCAATGATATCATATAGTCAAAAGATCACATATGCTACTAGACTCGATGACATTCCTATTGATGGTGGTGTGTACTTCTAACTATTAGGAATCACCTGTGAGTCATTTAATATTCGCTCCAATGAATACCCACATGTCTATACGAGCTTTCTTTGCTTATGGTACAACAAGTTAAACCATTGAAACTCAAATTCCAATATTCAACATGTGTTTATCTTCTCGGTTATAGGAATTCGACCGTTTTCCAAAAAAAAATGACTAAGAATATTTACTTCAAGAATAGTTTATAAAAGTATTACTATCTCAATATCAGACCACCCAGTGTCCTGTATTACTACATGACTATTCTAAGGTTGATGTAATTCTCAACATATTTATATATCAATTTACTATGCATTATGAGATAAATTACCATTAACAGGGTTAAAATGAAAATGTAGTTATTTTATTAATAAATAATGAAATATAATATACAATACATTATTCAAATTGACGCTCCAAGCACCAACTCCAACAATGATGTCTAGAAGGGTCCGATTTTTCATCTTTACAATATTGTTTTGTTGTGGTGTTCCAGGTGCTTTGAGCTAGGACATTATCCCATACTCAACCAAGAATTCCTCGAAATCACTATCAAGGTATTGTCTTCCACGATCCGATCGTTCAATTTTGATTGTCTTACCTAATTGGTTCTCAACCTCAGCACGATACTCTTTGAACTTTTCAAAAGTACCTGACTTATGCTGCATAAGGTAAATGTACCCATATCTAGAATAATCATCAATAAATATGACGAAGTATTCATAACCACTTCAAGCTTTTCAATTCAGCGGTCCGCAAATATCCGGATGTAATAGCTTAAGTGCTTGACTAGCTCTGATATATTTTCCAGTAAAAGGTCTATTGGCCATCTTTCATTCTAGACAAGATTTGTAGACTGGTAAAGTTCCAAGCTTTAACTAATTTAAAGCTCCGTTCTTTATCAACTTATATATCCGATCAAGGGTAATATGACCAAGTCTTTAACTGGTTTAAAGCTCCGCTCTTTATTAACCTATCTATCCGATCAAGGCTAATATGACCAAGTCTAAAATGCCACAGATATGTGTCATCTTGAAAATCTTTTGTCATATTGTTTTAGGTTTTTCAACCTTAAATATTTCAGTTTTTAGCAGGGAACTATGTGTTAACGGCCTTAACACATATAAGTTATTTTCCTGAGTTTCATGTGTATATAGTTAATCCATTTCTACCAATAATAACTAAATTATTATTAAATATAATAGAAAAACCATCATCCAAGATTTTAGAAACAGAAATCAAATTTCTGCGAAACCAAGAACAAACGACACATTGTTCAAATGTAAATAACTATTATTTAAAAAATTTAAACTTGAAACTCCCACTGCTCTAGCTGAAACGACATTCCCTGTCCCGATCCTCATGGTACAGTCACCTTCAGTAAGGTCCCTACATGAGTCAAGTAGCTACAAAGAAGAATAAACATGGTTAGTGGCACCAGAATTAACAATCCATATGGATATATCATCCTCCACTAATAAAGACTCAAAGACAAGTAAATCGTATTTACCTATAGCCTTCTTCTCTTTCAGCTCAACAAGGTATTTAAGACAGTTCTTTTTCCAATGCCCATCCTTGTTGCAATGAAAACACTTTCATTTGGGCTTGGCATCTTTGGAGCTTCTTTTGTTATTCTTCATAGGCTTTGTATTAGCCTTCTAGTGGGCTTACGAGGATCCACATGGCTTACCATGTACATTTCTTCTTCTTTTTTGTAGATTTGGATGATTCGAAAAAAATTTCTACTCCACTGGGCTTACGAGGATCCAGTATTATGGACTCGTAATTGGTGAGCTCATTAAGCAGCCGAGTCAAAGTAAAAGTCAATTTTTTCATACATAGTTGTTTTTAGTTGTTTTTTACTGCAAGAAACTCTCCGGAAGAGTTTCCATGATCATGATCACCTTGCTACGCTCGTCAATACGAGCTCCATGAGTTTCGGCAATGTTGAGATAGGTCATCATTCCCAAGACGTGCTCTCGGACAAATGTCCTCTCATTCATCTTTGCGGTCATTGCTAAGACCACAGCCTCATGACGTTACCGCTCTGAAGGCTGCCCAAACATGCCCTGCAATGACTCCAGCATCAAAGATGTTGTAGCCATTGGCTCATGCTTTGCACCAATAACCTCAGACATCCATACTAGCAAGTAGTTTCGAGCTTTCTCATTAGCCGTAACCCATTTTTGGTAGGCATCACACATAGCTTGGCTAGAATTTTTGACAGGCTCGGGAGGAGATTCCTCCGTCAGGACAAACTTAAAGTTTTCACAGACCAAGATGAAGTTCATATTACTTTTCCATTTTACATAGTTTTCTCCATTAATTTGTCATTTGAGAGAATATAAATGATCGGAGAACCCATAGTTGAAAATAAAACAAGCATGCATTTTAATATTCATTCATCTATATCAAAATCATCAAACATTTAGGCATAAAATTAAACATGATGCATGTACCATGTATAATGAATTAGAAACATAAAAGAATTACTATGCCACATAAATCTTTCATCCCAAAAATGAGTGTCGTTGTAGGGTAGGTCAAGTATTTGCATGATAGATCGAGACAATATCAATTGATTAATATATGTAGGAATAACTCTTATTCCTATATTAACCAACCACCGTTTGATTTGATTAAGGAATTTCGATTAACATTTAGTCCTTCATTTATGAGTGTAACCCCCTTGGACTTAACTAGTGAAGTACCACCGTAGGGTAGGTCAGTTCACCAGATACATCTAGAATTCATATCCTCTCGGAATCCAAACTTGATATTGACCCAAAATGGGCACCATCCGTAGGGGGATGAAAAAAAAGCCGTCTCGATGCGCCTTTTGAATCTCACATTTTCGAACTAACAACGGAGATCACGTGATATATTATTGTATATCCCTCACCCACTTACTATTTTTATTTCAAAGGTTTCTACTTAAAATATCTAATATTTTAGTTCACTAGTATCTATAAGATTATGCGCGGCTAAAACATAACTCAACTTTACACTAGTGTAGAATTAGTGATATATTCAATTTTAACTCTTAAAATTTTATTCACCAATTATTTGTCTCAACTAATATTCTATTTAATTAAACTAATTTAATTAAGTTTACTTTAGTGACCTAATTAATTTTAACTCTTAAAATTTCTAGCTCACTAACAAGTTTAAAATTAGAAATTCAAATAAAGGATAAATTTTTTAATTAAACTATTTAATTAATATAAACATCTTATAAATTCCAATGGTACATGAAATTGTGTTCCGAGTGTAGACTAAACTATCGTCCATTCGGAATCGGTTATGGAATTTACGTCCCGATTTCCATCCGATATACCAAGGGAAAATATAATGCACTTATATTAAGCGCATATTTAGATTAAATTCTATTTCTAATTTTGAACCATTAAAATAATTAATCCTATTAATTTTTTTTTTCATGCATATCATGTTCCAATTTAACCCTTTTAAATTTCATAAAATTAAATTTTATTACTAGCATATTCATGCATCCATTACATGTTATGGTATGTGAAAATACAAGAGTAGGTACCCTAAGCTATATGTCATATTATTCAAACATTTCGAATTAAAAATATATATAACATAAAAATAAAATTGCATTGACCATGCTCTTATTTTCCTATACTAATGTAATTAGTACAAAAGTTTACCAAGACATCCCCTTATCTTCAAATCTTGCTCCATGGAATGGTGTTAAGTCGTTAGCGGCATCGACTCCCCATTTACATAAAATTGATACAACTCAAAAATTTACATAGAAAAAATATTTACAACACTTGTAAAAATTGGCCTTATGGCCTTACATTCCCAAAAATAAAATAACATAATAATAAGAGCCAGAAAAATTTTCGACCAAATTTTTCGGGCTAAAATACAACACAATTCGAGCCCCGAATCAAGTTGGAAGTGGTAGTAGTGAGCAGATTTTCTGCTCACTACCGTGAGAGTGGAAGAAATAAAGAAGAAGTTTCGGTTTGATTTCCAAAGAGTCTTCCATGTTATGACTCGCTACCAACAAATCGAAGTGTGAGTTTCACTCACCACTTAGATCCCTAAATTGTTTTAGACAAAATAAGATTTTTCACACTCTAACTTTTTTATTTTGTTCTTCGTCTATTTCTTTCAACTCTTGAGAGAAAAATAAGAACAAAGGTGGCTAGGGTTTTCATTGTAAAAAATTATTTTTTAAAAAAAACTTTTAAATATACTCTTTAACTAAATTTTCTGAATTATTAACTTCAGGTTATTACACTAAAAATCTGAATATGCACTCTCATTGTCAAAGATAAATAATATAAATCGAACTACGTCGGTGTCTATCGATATAGTCATTACATACGGATTGGCTCTTCATGAGTATCAGTTAGAGTTAGGTCAAAATATCTGTTATACCCCTCTAATTAATTTTACTTTAAGTACTACTGACCTTCTAATGAATTATTTATTCATAACTGTTATGAATATTAATCTTTCTATTCGTTATAGAAAGACTTGAGCGCTCTAATTGTTTAATTACCGAATCAACCCTTAAGAAAGATACTCCTCCACTTCTCGCAAGAAGGAGTGAACTTCATATCTATGTAAAATGTCCCCAGCTACACTCCAAACCATGTCCCCAAAGTACGTAGCTATTGGTCGGGATTGCTATACTAACCTTACCTTTGTAAATCAAATGACATAGCCTGCTATGCAGGAGTTCGTAGTACACTCAGGATTCAGATTAATCCATATATGACCATCTAGTAGATTTAAATGAATTTCTTTATTTAACGGATATTACAAGAAATTCATTTCTATCTGGGTCCAGTCTTATATGATCACATCATATAAGGTGCCTCTATTCTCATGTCACCACATGGACGATCCTGGATCAATGTCGGCATATAATTATAGAATGGACCATAGGTATAGATAAACTACAAATAAAGTATCGATTTTGTTTGCTCTCTATGGACTATTTTATATTACTAACTTCAGACTTAAACCCTCTTGTGTATGATACTCATACACTAAGTTTGAAGGCACATAATTAATCAAGGGTAAACATGATGATTTATAATATCTGATTTAAATCCAAAATAATTTGATAAATAAACAATGCACCTTTTATTTTATAACAAATATTTCCATTTACATTACATGAAGCTCTAGGTCATATATCCCAACACAAAATCTTTACATGTAAAATGACAAATACATTTAAAACACTCAAAAAACCACTCATAAAATAATAACAAAAAACGTACATTGATAATCTATTTGAAGATTAAAATAATGTGAATTGGATTAGAATACTCACCAAACTAAAAGGTGAAACTTTTCCAAATAACAACCAAATCGGCAAGGCCAAGCACCAAATCATCTTCCATCGTCACCAAAGTACTTTTTTACTGGAATATTCAAATCTTTCTGTGAATATTTACAATTTTGAGAGATTATGGTTTGATGAGTGAAAATGAGGGAGATGAGAGATATATGTATTAAAGGGTAAAAATATGTAGTTTAAGGTGAATTTGATTATTAAATATATGTTTGAAATTGATGGTTATTTTTATAATAGATAAAATAAATGAGTTATTTTTATAAATTTCCCTATAGGGATAACCATTTAATGTAATATGTCTTCAAATAATTTTTTAGAAAATTAGCAAAACGTAAAAAGATACTCATTTGCCCAAATGAGCCATAATATATGCCATATGCATTTCCAGCCATAAACTTCAAAGTACACTTCGGAGAATATGGATTCTCTGAAGTACGCACTGAAGTTAGTATAAAATTATGAAATCTGAAGTTAAAACTTCAGATCTCTGAAGTTTTTTAAATTTTTTTTTTATTTTTCTATTCAAAACTTTGTATATCCTAAGTATTATTTCGGATCCCCGATGTAATATTCAGATCTCCGAAGTATTCTTCGGATGTCTGAAGTTTGAAAAATTATTTATAAAATAGGGCATTCCCCATTTGTTCTCATTGTAAAAACTTACCCTTTTATTCTCATACGTCTAAAATAGAACAAATACCTCTAACTTTCTATAGTGAGTGATCTTCAGAGAAATTAAATAATGGTAACGATGAATACATAAGAGGATCTATTTCTTAGAGTCAGTTTCTGCGGGTACAACTTATGAGCAATTAGTGGAAATGTTGTATGTACGGATATAGAGAAGTAAAATGGAGTACACAGTTAGTATTAAAGTTTAGTTTCATCATATTCGTAGCGACGTTTAGTTATTGAAATTGATATTCAAAAGGATTGGGAATGGTTTTTAAATTTACACTCAAATGATGTTGGACAATGTAGTATGGTCGAATTATATTTGAGTTGTGATAAGATTACTACTAACGAGGGTCAACAACCTGTAGGTCATTCTGAAAACATCTATGGGTCATGGTCAATTTATGGGTCATGGTCAACAAATGGGTTTGCTGGAGGTGATATGACTGGTTCTTCAATAACAGTTTGAGAAGTTCCTTTGAATATTCTAACGGATGCATCTCGATGTCTCCCTCCTATCATTTTTTTGACGGATATACCTTCAGACACCAACATATCAACATCGGGTGGAGGAGAAATGGGGGTGGGAAAATGCTACTCTTTTAAACTTGAGTAGCGTAGAGACTTGGCTCTGATTGCTGTAAGGGGACACATTAAAATCATAGTAAGCAAGTCGACGAAAACAAGATTTGAAGCTCGTTGTACTGATCAATCTTGTCACTGAAAAGTGTGGGCACAAAGTGAATCTGGAGTCCAAAATTAGAACTGGATTGTAACTGAGTACATGAAGACACACATGAACTATGATGATGTTGGTGTTGGAGTTGGTGCTTGGAGCGCCAATCCGAATAATGGATGGTAGATTATATCTTATTATTTATTAATAAAATAACTACATTTTCATTTCAAATCTTATTTATGATAATGTCATTATGCATATTAGATGGATATATATGCTGAGAATGACATCGACCTTAGAATAATCATATAGTAATAATAGACATTGGGTGGTCCGACATTGGGATAATATTTCTTTTATAAACTATTATTAAAGTAAATATTCATAGTCGTTGGTTTTGGAATACGAATGAATTCCTATAACTGAGAAGACAAAAACATGTCGTATATTGAAATTGGAGTTCTAATGGTTTAACCCGATGTACCATGAGCAAAGAAAGCTCGTATCGACATGTGGTTATTCATTGGAGTGAATACTGAATGACTCACAGGTGATTCCTAATAGTTGGAAATACACACCACCGTCAATAAGAATCTCCTCGATTTGAGTAGCATATGTGATCATTTGACTATAGGATAACATTGGTTTTGTGTGAGATTCTCCCTACTTTGATACCAAGTATGTCAGAAACGTTTCATGGTCTGGCCTCTAGATGTTCGTTGGGTGTGGATCGATGCACTTGTTAATCAAGTGCATATCAAGATATGATCTGTCGACTGGTATATGTACCGTAAGAGCAATGTGAGTAAGTCACGATTCTTAAGACTTCGGCCCCATAGCCGATCACCCAGGGTGGATCGCTTTTATCAGAAATAGTTTCTGATTAAGTTGTAAAGAATCATGGACATGTTGACAAGAGATGTGTGTCTTGAAAATTTGACAGTGTATTCTATGTTTCCTAAGCACAACTCGGATAGCCTACGACGAATGGATTGTTAAACATATGTGTTGACCTCGACTTGTATAGTTCAGAAAGTTCGTTCATGTTTTTTTTGAATACGGAGGTGGCCGAATTGCATACATATTATCTAGGCTTATATGGCGAACGTGTCTGAGCATTTGTGTAGTCGATTAATTTTGATAAAAGATAGTATTCGGTATTATAATTATCAACTATGATAATCAAGTGTTATTGGATAACATTGATTATTTACTTTGACCTAATTGGATTAATTCAAGATTTACACAATGGCTTAATTGTAAATTCATAAATATCTCTACTATTTGAGGATATTTTGGTCATTACAAATATGTAATTATAGGTGTATCTAGTTTGATTTAATTGGATTAAATCAAAGTGGAAAACTTTGAACAAATCCATTTGCTAATCTTTGTCTTGATTTAATTGGATTAAATCAAAGTGGTAGACAAAGGTAATTAGTCACACTTAATTATACATATTTGGACAAATTGGATTAAGCTTACCTAAAAATTGATTAAAACTTTTATTAATTAAAAATTACATAAGTTTTACTATAAATAGCAAGTTTGAGGAAAGTTTTAATTAAGCTAAATAAGCTTGACAAGCTTAAGCTTAAGAAAGCAAAATACAAGTAATTCTTGGAGAAATTAGCTTATGTTAGAGAAGTGTTTAGACATGATTTGGAAGATCTCTACAACATTTCTTCTAAGAGGAATCAAGATTGGATATTGGAGTGATGCTTGCTTGCATTGGAATCAAGATTGGATCTTGGAATGAAGCTTACTAAACCTTGGATATTCTCCAAAAATTTCAACAAGGAGAAGGAGATTGGATCTATGTATCAAGCTTACTAGGTAATGTTTGATCTTCTCCTAAGCTATGTTTTTCATTATTGAGTTTTCATTAGTGAGACATATAGTGATGAATTATGTATTGGATGTATAATTACATAGCTTAAAGTTGAAATTAGGCTAATGAATTGTGTTAGAATGCTTTGAAAGCATTTACACCATATGCTTGTAATTGGGTCAAAGATGTTCATGTTTGACATGGAATAAATTAATTAGAGTTTGAAACTCTAGATTAAAGCTTAGAGATATAACTATCATTCATGAATGAGTTCTTACTACTTATATCCAAGACCGTCATTATTGTGAAGATATAAGTGCTTGGAACTTAGGTCGCTCCAGTAAAACATTAGATGTAGAGTGATGAGTTAACACAATCACCCAATACTGTCATTATTGTGAGGGTGTACATACAAAGCTCATTAGTGAACTTTGACTAGTATACACATGAAATACGTCTTAATACAAAATCGTCGTTATTGTGAGGATAAGAAATGGTTTAGGATTAAACTAGTAGTCTAATGAAGTGATTGACCTTGGAGGTCTACCTAATGAGTTTATAAATGCCAAGATCTTCATTAGTGTGAGGTTGGAGTAAATGTCATGGGATCCACTTGTCGCTATGAAATTTTGATAGTCAAATTTCTATTTTTCTGATAAGGGAGATTACGAAATTACGTAAAGTAGTGGGATGGCACTAATAGATTTAAAATTCCATAATCAATTAGTTTTTTTATATTGAAATGAACAATGTACTGCTAGTGTTTAAATGATGTCTTGTAGATGTCTGTCGGAAATCC